>CM076572.1:793836936-794128817 GCA_034641835.2 Pinus albicaulis | reverse complement strand
TCCTTGAGATGTATCCAACCTCACTGTAGTGTCCTCCTTGAGAATGTGACAGACCTTTTCTTCACTGTAGTATCATCCTTCTTCGCATCATATTCCAAATCTGAACCTCACACTGTAATCTAAGAGTATTACCAAACTGTGTTATCCTTCACTGTAATTCCGCACTGTGATTTACATCTGCTGTTGCAGAGATATTCGAGATGCATTAGACCTGAGACAAGGATGTGATGTCATTCCTTTACTTCGCTATTTAACCTTGTCTTCCCGCTGTATTATACCGCAAACTTATCCCTTTTCTAACTTCAGACTTGTCCGAATTCTGTTACTATATCCGAACTGTTCTTCTCTGTTTTCTGCGCAGTCCACTAGGGTATATATAGTTGTTTGCACCTATAATTGAGCCGACCTGTCATAGGGTAATATAGCTGAACTGATATATGGTTATAGAGACGACTTGTAGGGCACATCTTCCAGCGTTGATGAGGGCTGTCTAGAGCCATTCCTTCACAGTTTCATGGCAAGGTCTTGAAGGCATATATGACTCTTAATTTACATTTATAACCAGAAGACAAATCCTAATAGACATCAAGAAGAAGTCCGTTGCCCTATAATAAAAATCTTGCTCATGAAACCCATGAAGCAAGCATAACAAAATTACATTTTATTATCTTTGTCTTCTTCTTTACATAAATACATAATTACATAGTCAATATGAAGACCGATCCTAGTTACACTTTTCAACAAGTGGAAGCAGTTAATAGTGTTAAATTTTCTACTGTTGCATCTTTAGGACTATTATACTATATGCTGAATACATTAGGGAAGCATACCTTGTGAACCCTTAGGAGTTGGGACTATGAAATGTATAGTTTAGGAGTGCAATGGAACTTATTAGTAATAGTAAAATGTAATTTTCAATGTCCCGTGGCTGACATGAATGCTTTCTGTCTGTCTTTTTGTACTGTTACAGGATTCGAGGCTCCAAAATTGAGGTATAATTCGATGCCAATTGATTAAAGTTTGAAACTGTGCATTCTATTGTACTTTTACAACCTCATTTAACTGAGTTAAAATCTGTAGCGAATGTCTACATCAATATGTCGCGATTAAGTTACCTGTCTAAGGTGGTTTGCTTTCTGTATAAAGCTCTTGTTTTCCAAGAAAAATGAAACTAAATATCTTCGTTAAACATATATGTTAGAAGTAGAGAATGCATTAACTGCACAGGCATGCTGATCTGAAACTCTTTACCATCAAATTACAAGATAAGGTGTTCACTCAGATTGGACAATCTTGAACTGGCTAGACACATGAAATATCTTAGAGCTTGTGTTTATGATGGCTGAAAAATCAAAACTGCTATCCACACAGCATAAATGGGCAAAGTAAATCAGGAAAGAGATTCCTCTTGACCACATTACAGTGTTTCAGAGCTTCTCTCTAGAAGTTTAAACTTTATAGAGAATTACGTCTGATGAATAGATTCTAGAATGAGGCTTCCTGCAGATTTTAGATACATAATGTCTTGATGAAATGTATGTCACCTTCCCAATTTATCAAATGACTGTATTTTTGTGATCAACAGGCCTTGTGGGAAGGCAAGCTCAGGCACTGTCTAACTGCCATGCTGGCTTAGCTTAAGTTAAGATAATTTTATTAATGTCCAACAAATGACCACAAAAGTGGGTCATTGAGACTGTAGAGTACAACCAAAGTGAGTACTATGTGGGAGTGCTGGTCCAACTCCTAGAAAATACCAAAAATAATACAAAGAAAAGAAACCTACATGAGTATGCCATCATAACATATGTATAAAACTGCCACAAAGAAACAATGATACAAAACACTAATTCAGTTTGTCAAAGACTAGAGAGGTGGACAACCCAACCCAAGAACCTATCAAGATGGAGAGTGATAGAGGGAGATCAGATGATGGGGTCGGTGTTGTGAAGGTCTCCCTAGTCTAATGGTCGAGGGTGAGGGGGTGAACTGGGTACTGGATTACTGTTGGACTCTTCTGGAACTATCGAGGATCTTGGTTGCACGATTCGGGGGGGATGTACGAGTGAAGGATACTTGTAGTAACCGTATGTCGGAAGAAGGAAACTCCGAATCAATCTCTGGTACTCTTTTGGATCTAGGAGGTAGTTTGACGGGTAGGGTGTGCTCTACTCTAGATCTGTCTAGAATCAATCTCTCTATTGCTTTGAGGACATGTGGCTCAATGTAATATTCCAAACTAGGAAAATACAACAAATTACAGATGCATGAACTAAACTACAACAATAAAAATCTGAACCAAAACACAAATAAGAAAACCCCAAAATCTGGGTAATAATTCTAAGCCATTTTATTAATTATGCATGGAAAATCAAGTACAATTGGATGGAATCCATAGAACTTGGGCTTGCTACAGCAAGCAACGCAAAACCTAGTTGAGAATGTGTAGGATTAGCTGCTGGAATTGGCCCAAATCATTGCTCGAACTTGCCCATAAACTCTACGGTAGACTGTTGAATGGAACTGGTCGTTCTGCTCAAAATATCGATCTAAAATTGCAGCCACAAGCCCTTCTCCTCAAACCCGGAAATACCGATAAAAGGCTTGGCCTATCTCCAAGCTCAAAATTGAACCCACAAAGTGATGCAAGTTTCCTTGCTAACCAACAATTTGCCCTTCTTTAAGAATGCGGATTTCAGGCCCGAATATCTCTCAGAAAATTTTGTAAAATTAGCTAGAGACTCCTCTCAATAAACCCACAAAAACCTAGAAAGGGTTTGGGCTGAATCCACCGACCCCCAGTGATCCCCAACAAGTGCGAAATGCCCAATTTGGCCAGAAAGCGCCCCACAGTACCGATACTGCTGAATTATGCCCAAATCCACCACTGGAAATCTATCCCAACTCTGGCTAAATTCACTGCTGAGAAATACCTTCTATCTCCGACCCTTATCTCTCCTTAACCTCTATTCTTCCAGACCTTGCGCAAGCCTACCTGGGGACCCCTGCACACTTCCAGAAATGTAGAATTTTGGCCCCAATGATTCCCTCAAACTCAGCCCTTCTAATCACCACAAAATCTTCAGATAAAATAATGGGAAACACCTGCAAATCCTCTAGAGTTCTGCTCATCCATAACTGATCTCCCCACAAGCAATTCAAACCAATTTTGTGCCTTGGAAGAAACACGCACTAGCTGAAATAACCTGCAAATATGCCCAATGGAAACTCTGAATTGAGCTTCCCAAATTTGCCTCACTAGTGAGACACTTGAAGTTCTCTGAAATGAGGGTGGAATTCCTGCTCGAAAATTCCTTGTGCTGAACAACATAGGCTGTCTTGGCTAAACAGCTTAAGAGAACTAGTGTTGAATAAGTTCTCATTAAAACATTCTTCAATGGTTCCTCAAAATGTATAACATGCATGGACTAACTGTTGAGAATTGTTAATGCTTGTGATTAATACAAAAATTCTCTTCCGATAATTACTTGTGAACTTGCTTATGTCTTCTTAGTTGATCCTTCATCAAGTCAACTATCAAAGTACTTATACCAATGTAGAGACAGAATTGATTTTACTTGTAACTGAATATCTTGCAATGTAATTAGGAAGGTAAATCTCTGATTTACCTTCCTTACCTTCTATATCCTTTATGTCACTAACTTGACTATGACAAATTCTTACAATAGATATTGTATAGCTCAAAGATATCTGCACTTGTACCCTCCTCTACCTATTTGCAAATCTGTTCTCTTGGTGCACCCAACCACAGTCTGTTCTTCCTGTTCTTTCCGCAATATACTGCCCTTCAATCTGCACTGACCCCTGTCCTTAGATCCTCACTTTAGATGCTACCAAAAACCTCAGATAAATCCGCAATAGTTGCTCCCTGTTCCACGCTGTATAACCTCAGTCTTGTCCGCAAAAACTTAGTCCTCAAACTTCACTAAACTCGCATCTTTTGACTGCGGTAATATCTCAGACAGATCCACATTTTTTGTGTTTTTCTGCGAAGGCTACATTGGTATTTATAGTTGTTTGCTCCTATATATAAGCCGACCTTACAAGTGAACTGGTGTGACTATTTAGGAGCCGACGTGACTATTTAGGAGGCCGACTTCACCAATAGTTTGAAGGCTAACTTGACACATTATTTAGGCCTGTCTATCAACGCTGTATGGGGCTAAATGATAGCCATTCTTCCACGGTTTCTGGACTTGGGTCTTGGAGCATTTTATTATCTTTGTCTCCTTCTCTTCATAATCATGAAGACCGACCTAGTTACATTTTACAACACTCCCTCTTAACTAGGGAGGTATTCATATAGTTACATGATCATTTTTAAACTAAAGAATCTCATAAGAAAAATCGGATTGGTAATCGCATCTGTATAGCATCATTTCAACCAACATTGTACTAGTGCAAGGCCTTGAATAACAACACCATCTCTTCAACGAGACAATGGGCTTCAATGCTGGCAAGACACATGACTTATAGACACCTTCGTCATTGTCTCTCCAAGGTACATACTCCACTCGGGTGTTCCCAAAGTATGACATTTCTGAACTATTGTTCTCTTGGGTAGCTAGCCCTCAAAGAATATCGGTCCCCAACTACTCTTATCTTGAATGCCCGATCACATTCTCAAAGAGTATCGAATGCCAGATGATTACCCAATCCTCCATTCTGTTTTCCCAAGACCAGAATGATGTGTCTATCTCTCCCTCCCAGGGAGGACCTATTTCACAAGGGAGTGTACTCATTCTTATACAAAGAATGTACCTAAGCTCATCCTTAGGAATTACCAAATTTTCTTCCAAGTAAGAAACTTACCATTAGGCTCCCTCTTAATTAGGGACCTCCAGCAGCAATGGTGAGACACCCAGCTGCTCATGAAGAATTCCTGTCCTCGATGTCATGGATTTCGGTATTGAGGAATCTCCATCTTTTAGCTTCATAGGGCATAGATCATTCATCACTTCCATCCTAAGTCTTTTTAGCTATCAGAGTGATTCACCAGACTTCCTTATCTGGTTCACTATTGTGCCATGCTGCTTTCCTTTGAATCATCTCCCAGGATCATACATCCTTTCTCATGATTAGCAGCCCTGCACAAATTCATCGAGATAAACATTTACATATGAACCTTTTAAAACAAAAATTACCTTAGTGATGATCTTTCACCATGACATCTTCCTGTAAGCATCGGCATCCTTAATACGGATTGACACATCTCCTAATGATATGTTTTCCAAGGGTCTTCTTTCTTTACCAGACTTTCGTCAGAGTCTACATATCTTTTTAGGAGATCTCCTAGTCACATCTTATTGGCCTCTGGATGATAACTGCCTCTTGACATGGTTGCATTTCATGATCTCTTCCTCTTTGCACATTCTTGATTCCCAGGAACATACAACTTTCCTAGTTTCTTGTTCATATACAGCCACATCATATTCCATGAGGACATTTTATGTTGATTTCATCTGTCCATGCATTGAGAGATACTCCTCCATAGATCATACTTATAAGTACAGAAGTCCATTACCTGCAACCACATGACATGACTTCAAAACATCCAATGTCGACATATAAATATATACATACCTCATACCTTTTTCCCTTGAGTCATCCTGTAGCAATTTCTCAAGAATGAAGAGCTTCATTCCCTTGGCTTGCTTCATCAATATGTCATCACATCCAGAAATATGTTTCCATGATGACCTTTGCTCTTGATCACTGCTTTACATTAGTAATGTTTGTCAGAGAGGTTTTTCCCGTAGCTGAATCACTGGGAGCTCCTGCCATGCTTAGATCAGGATGCTACATTATCACATGACCAACATAAGTCAATTTTTTGTTCATAAGTTTATGTGATTTTTCTTGAATCTTCTTTTCTTTCTCCTAATGAGATTGTCCCTTTAAGACCAACTTTCTTGTAATGTCCATAAGTCTTCCACTTTTCCTAAACTTTCCTTTTTCTTGCTTGTCCATTTTATCATCTCTTCCAGATCTCATAGTTGAGATCTTATGAAGATATCCCTTCATTCCTTGATACCTTCAATTTTGTGTAAATCAGGTCTAACTGTCATGACCTTCTTTATTGCTTTGAATGGTTCTTTCAACTTATCATATATTCTCTTGATGTCTCCAATCCTGTTATATAGGGATGTAAGGACTTTTACTGATTTCAGAAGAATCCTTGAGCCCTTCTATCCTTTTCATGTATTTAGATGAATCTTGACCTTTGGAGACTTTTCATGACTTTACTTTCTTCAAGGACTGTGACTATCCTCCTCATGCAAGGAATCTTGGTAACCCAACCAGCTTACAGATTTCCCTACAAAAACAAAGTCATTATACCAAATTTGATTATAGAATAAAAGATACTTACTTGACAAGTGAAGATAAAGTCTTCAGCTTGGTCGCCTTGATGGTGGTTGAGAAAAGATGTATTAGTGCTCTCTCTTTAGATGATCTTCTTCCAAATTAAAAAGCTTTTCTTCAGTAAAGGAGATTATTTCTTTTGATCTAGCTCTTTTAATGGATTCAAAACTTTTGTTCTCATGTCACATAAGACTTCTCTCTAGCATCGAGATCTTTCCTTGCTTGCACCAACGTCACTGTGATCACCAAGGTAGTAGTTCTGAGATTTCCATCACTGAATAGTACCGAGGAATATATGTGACAACACCAACATATAGCATCAAAACGTGTGATTGAGATGAGATGTTACTCAGGTAGTATTGTTATTCTTTTTCTGTTGATTTATACTGGACCTGAAGTAGCACAGACCCAAACTGTAACATATTACCGAAATTATGTTTAGTATTTTTACTGCGATTTGCATTAGGTATGCTGAGAACATTGCTGTGATTCCACTGATTTGAAGTTACCGAAAAACACCTCTGAAATTAGCCCGAGATTTCCTGAGGATGATCTGAATTGTAGGCTGTGATATTTGGACTTTGATTGCCTCCAAAAATCTCAGAGAATTAGATCTCTGAACTTATCCCTTCTGCGATGAACTTTGGCTAGCTTATATGCTTTGAAATCTTATCCTTGCGTGTCACTTAGATGCCCTTTCTTAATTGTCACCTTAGCTTTGATAACATGTTGAGAATTGTTAATGCTTGTGATTAATACAAAAATTCTCTTCCTGATAATTACTTGTGAACTTGCTTATGTCTTCTTAGTTAATCCTTCATCAAGTCAATTATCAAAGTACTGATACCAATGTAGAGACATAATTGATTTTACTTGTAACTGAATATCTTGCAATGTAATTAGGAAGGTAAATCTCTGATTTACCTTCCTTACCTTCTATATCCTTTATGTCATTGACTTGACTATGACAAATTCTTACAATAGATACTGTATAGCTCAAAGATATCTGCACTTGTACCCTCCTGTACCTATCCGCAAATCTGTTCTCTTGGTGCACCCAACCGCAGTCTTTTCTTCCTGTTCTTTTTGCAATATACTGCCCTTCAATCTGCACTAACCCCTGTCCTTAGATCCGCACTTTAGTTGCCACCAAAAACCTCAGATAAATCCGCAATAGTTGCTCCCGTTCCACGCTGTATAACCTCAGTGTTTTCGCAAAAACTTAGTCCTCAAACTTCACTGAACTCACATCTTTTGACTGCGGTAATACCTTAGACAGATCCGCATTTTTCTGTGTTTTTCTGCGAAGGCTACCAGGGTATTTATAGTTGTTTGCCTCTATATATAAGCTGACCTTACAAGTGAATCGGTGTGACTATTTAGGAGCCGACATGACTGTTTAGGAGGCCGACTTCTCCAGCAGTTTGAAGACTAACTTGACACATTATTTAGGCTTGTCTATCAACGCTGTATGAGGGCTAAATGATAGCCATTCTTCCATGGTTTCTGGACTTGGTCTTGGAGCATTTTAATATCTTTGTCTCCTTTTCATAATCATGAAGACCGACCTAGTTACATTTTACAACACTAACTAGTAAAGCATAAACATTAACTTAATGGAAACTTGCCAACCATGTGAATTGCTCACACATGAAAAAGAGATTTGCTCAAGTTTGTAGCCTTTGAAGCTCATTCATGTAAGTTTAATTAAACCCAAAATTTAGCAAGATGGATGTAGAGTGTATTAGTTGTTAATTCTTTAGCATGCATGAAATGCAAATAAAAAAATGAGTCAATCCACCCAAGGAGTTCCTTCCTCTTCAACCAAGGAAGGGGGATACCATGGGAAAAATATCCCAAGCTTCTTCAAGCAAAAAGGTTATTTTATTAGCGATTACAAATGAGGGAAAAAGCCTCTAAAAATGTAGAAATTTTAGCCCAACCCCGGTTATCAGTTTCTCCTTATTACTCCCATGTAGTTAAATGCCCATTTCCATAACCTTACTGTTAGGGTCCTATAATAATAGGATTCATAAATTTGAATTGATCATGTAAATCTAGCAATATTGTACATACTTTTGCTTTCTGCAAATGTTTTCCCATATTTAAAAAATGAAAAGAGGGTATGTCTTAAAAGAACAATCAAAGGACAAAAAGAAACAAAGATCAAAAAAGAATATCAAACATGAACCCCACCAAAGTAGATCATGAAAGTGTTGCACATTTAAATGCCACTCCTTTTAGTTTAGTTTTACAAATAAAATTGTGTGCAGCTTGTCCAAAATGCCACAATTCATGATAATCATACAGTTTAATCTTGATTATTCATGCTTTCAATTACATTGCTGTTAGACAGAGAATAAAGATCTAGCCAAACTGTTTAATCTTGGCAGATCAGTAGTTAGGTAGAGAAATAAACGAGCTCATTAGTTTAATCTGAGCCGTTGGACGTCATAAGGTTAGAAGTAAATAGTTTGCTTATTAAAAAGAAATAAAAGGTCAGCAAGCTCAAATGCGCCCAAGAAAGGAAATAAAAATGCTAGGATAAAGAAGGGTAGGCAGAAGCACTTTGGAAAATCATGGAAAGCACTGATTATTCATCTCATATTTCTAACATCCTTCGAAATTGCTAATATTCTTTTCCCCTTATTCTAATCATTCTCCCATCCTAAAACCCCTTTTTCCTAACTAATTCTGCTTTTTCCCTAGTTAAAAAAACCCCTTTTACATATTTACTAACTTTCCATTTTGTTAATATCCCTTTCCCCTTCATATTAACTTTACTAACCCCATTATTATATTAATCCCATTTTAAATATATTTACCCCTTTATATCATTTCCCTCAATCTTTATATTAGCCTATAGTTATATTAACTTCTTCATATAAATATCCCGCTGATCCCTTACCATATTTAAACATTCACATATATATTCATGTTAATTCCCCATTGCATAAAATTTTTCCCCATCCCCACTCCCCCGAATTATTTTATAGTTAAAGCATTTCGCATTTAGTTACTGGGTCCCACCTCTTCAAAACCCCGACATCTCATCAACCATCTGATCTCAGTGAAATAGATCCAATGGCCATAACTCCATATCGCATTCCCCGACTATTCAATGATTAACACCACACAAGAGTGCGGAATGGGTGGTTTTTTCCATCCCTCCCCCTACCACGTGGCGCTCACATAGTTTATCGCGTCCTCCAAACAAATACCATTTATTGCTTTCCTTCTGTGCGAAAACCACCATTTCGTTGTGTGATAAACCACTGGTTTGCCCCATGCACAGTGCGTTAAATAACTCGTCCACTGCGACAAGCCACCATCCCATTTTGTGCTAAAGGACATAATCCGATATAAAAACCCCGGTGCCACTGTGCTAAAACCTATCTGCACCCTGCACTATGCAGTAAATCCAATATAATGAATCTACTGTGTCATCGAAAACCCACTGTTTTGTCCATAACTTATTCTGTTTAAACTGCGAATTTGCAACAGAAAGGCCTGAAAGATCATTGCCGCCCGAATTAAAAACCCCCTGCTGTGGCTAGAACTCATTTCATTGAATTTCCAGTTCCTTAAAGCCACTATTTGCTTCCCTTCAAGCCTCTGTTTCATTAACTGTTGTTTTGTTTTTCAGGTTATTAGCAGAAGGAGAATTTGGAAAAGCAATTGATACTAGTTCAAACTGTTTATTCCAAAGAACTCATAAGGAAATGAATTCAAATGATTTTCCTTAACGAAAGATTCCAGGCAACAGAACAGAAAGAAATCATTTATTCAAAGAGAAACAAATTTGCACAAGTGGTCAGAACAGAGGATGAAAATATTTCCATCAGCAACCCTCTAGGACATATTTTCCTCAATGTTACATATATCTTACTGTAAAAAGGTAAAAGTAAAAACACGGAGGCAGTAATGGTTAAACAGAGATGAAAACACTTTCACCAGCAACAATGAAGTTTATCCGAAGTAAAATTAAAAACAGTTAAAAGAACAATAAGGCTAAAAGATGAAAACAGAGCAGGAAGAGACATTTTCTAGAAATTTCCTGTTTAAGTCATAGTTTTGTAGAAACTATTGTGGCCAATCCAAGATGAATTTTGAAAAACTAGAGGAGGTTTATGTTCCTAAGATACCAACCTACAAAAACCTATCTCACTTTATGCACAGGTATTACAGAATGAGAGATACATGCTCATCTTCACAGCCTATTTTTCGGACTGTGCAAAGTTATGTTTTACACATCTTTTTGCAGAGCCTATTGTGAACAACTGGAGCGGAATTTTAGGAAACTGAGAGAGGTTTATCTCAATAACATATTTATCTACAAAAAACTCTTTCATGTTTTACATATCTATCTCGGATTGAGATATACAAAGGTATCACTGGACCCCAATTTTGTTGAATTTCTGGAGCAAAATGCACAAAGGAAGGAGGTAGTTAGTGACTTGGAAGCCTCATCATCAACTAAGAGTTGCTATCAAATTCGAATGTCTCTTCTTTGTCACCATCAATCCATAAATATAGTGCCAAATAGATTCATTAGTTTTGAGTGTCCTTTATTTAAGTTCTATTTATGTAATACAGTTTGAGATATTTGTAAACCAATCTTGATATTTTTTCAAGATATTCTAGTTTAGAATTTGTATAAATACTTCATCATTTGAAGTATCGAGGGTGGATTAATTGCTGAACATTTCTGTAGTTATACTATTTTGAACCTAAGGGTTTTTTGTATCAAGTTCAAGTCAGCAGAGTGGATCACAGGGAATAAATCATCATATTACAGGATTCATGTGTTGGGCTACTGCAGTGAAGAATTTCACTTGTCATCTTGTCAATTTTCTTATGTTTTCCATCTATTCATGAATGTGTTCTAAATCTAGATGATAAATCAGGAATTGTTATTTCAGAACTTGTTAAAAGAACTGTCTTGACTGATTTTCATTTATAATATATATGTTTTCAACTGATATTCAGACCAGGGAACCCTTAATTGCTCCCTGATTTCGATTGACCTCTGCCTTTTCACTCCTTATCCGGATTTAAGAACCCTTAATTGCTTTTTTATCCCGATCAAAACCATTTCACCATCAGCCTTGAAGATCTGAAGTGACTCAACTATCTTGCCTTGTAAACATTTCCCTTTAGAACTTGATCTTGATCTGACTGTTTGACACATTGACTCCATCTTTCCAATGGTATACAGATCTATAACTATCCATCTGAGTAAGTGATTTTCCTAGCAAACCAAATCAAAATCCCAAAACCAATTTGCCCTATATAACTAGCCTAAAATCAAATATAATCAACAAAGATAAATCATATAGAGAGAGCCCTCTATGAGCATTAGGAAGGCTAGATCCTAAGGCTTAAAAGTAGGTTTGTGGTTGCCTCGGTAAATTCTTTCTTTAACTTTGAAAAATTACTGAGTGATAACACATACATTCAATAAGCTGGAAATAATAAATATTTTCTGAAAACACAAATTCTGGAAATTTCAAAGTGCTGAAAATGAAGAAATAAAAACTCAGAAATATATCAGGCACACATACAGAAAATGACACGCTGATTTTTGGTCAACATGACCCTGGAAAAACCCCCTACAACTCTTGGGGAAAACTAGTTTGAAAGCTCTTCTTTATTTCTGGAAAATGCTTTTACAAAGAAGTGAAATATATAGAAAAATTCCAGCAAACAATGTATAGACTTATCTCGTTTTCTGTGCTTGCCTCCGCCTTGGAAAATGTGCCAAATCAGCAAAACAGTAATAACATAAATTTATTACGGTAGGAGATAACATCATTTAATGATGTACGTCCTCGAAAACCGTGCCAGAAATTCTGTACTGCTGTACGGACTAAACGGAAATCACAACAGCCTCTTTCAGTCTCGAAAACCGTGCCAACTTAGCCTCGGAATGCATGCTGCCCATTGTTGCTTCTCCTCCTCGAAATCTGTGCTTCCTTGCTGATGCACCAACCTCGAAAAACATGCCCACTGTTGTTGTACGGAAATCTGCCTCCAAAACTATGTTGATTTAATGCTGTACGGACTGCTGCCTCGAAATGTGTGCAGCCTCTAGCTGTTGTACAGATTTGCTGAACTGCTCCTCTCCTTCACTTTCTCAAGCCCAGAAATTTCTCGAGCTCCCTTCTCCTCCCCTCAATCTGTTCGTGAAAGACTGAATGATCTCTTCCCTCTTTTCCTTCTTCAACCTAACCTGAAGTGACTTTTGGGGAATCCCTAAATCCAATGGCTGAGATAGCTTTAGATATAGGGCTGAGATTAAATGTGCATTTAAATCTCACTTTCTATTTTTTAATTCACCCCACTTTAATAAAGACCCTCTTAGTCATTTATTTCCAAAGTCACTTTTCACTTTCTAATTTCACATTGACTTTAATAAAGTCACTTTAAAATTAGACTTAGTAACTTTATCACTTATAAAGTCAGTTTTAAATTAGATTTGACTTTACCACTTATAAAGTCATTTTAGGAGAAAAAGTTAAATTCTTTTGGACACTTTTCCATAGGCCAAAGATCAAAGCCTTAGAGAACCATTTGTCCTCTGGTACCCAAATTTCAACACTCCCTCTTACCAAGGAAAGTGTTCTTCACCACACCCATCTTGTCTTTGAAGTAGACATGCTTGCCCTGTGGTAGGGCTTTGGTGAATATATTGGCTACCTGCTCATCTGTGGGAATATACTCAAGCTTCACAGCTCCCTTCTGAACATAGTCTTTGATGAAATGATATATGATCCCGATATGCTTTGACCTATCATGAAATACTGGATTCTCCGTGAGTTTAATGCAACTCTGATTATCACAGTAAATTACTGAAGGTCTCAACGGTTGACCAAATAAGCCAAACAACATCTTGCGAAGCCATATGCCTCAAAATTAGCCAAACTAGCTGCCATGTACTCTGCTTTCGCTGAACTCAATGCTACCAACTGCTGCTTTCGGCTGGACCACGACACAACTGCCGAACCCAACCCAAAACAAAACCCTGAAGTGCTCTTCCTATCAGAAGCACAACCTACCCAATCAGAATCAGTGTACCCTGCCAATCTCACTCCATCTCCCTGTCTATAATCCACTATCCCCTGCAAGTACCGCAAAATGTGTTTTGCAGCAATCCAGTGCATTCTCCTGGGCTCACACATGAACTGGCTCATCGTGTTGACTGCAAAACATATATTGGTCTAGTGTTGACTAAATACATCAAGGAACCAATCAACTGTCTATATAATGTGGGATTGTAATATCCCTGTTTCGGGGATATCTCTAAAACACGACAAACTCCAACCAGAGATGGACTAGGAGGGCATTTACCGGATATTTCGCCTCTGAGAGAGGACGAGATCCGGAGGCTACTTGGCCCTTTCCAGACTCTGTCTAAGAGTGAAGGATAAACACACCAAGTGGTATAGAACTAGAATGCTCAGAAATATAAATAAATAACAGTGCAACAGACATATAATAACAGAGAAAGAAATTACGGCAACTCATCCAGAAAACATAGAGAGGAAATGCTGAGCCATTTTATTAATCTGAGAAATATAATGAAGTACAATAGGTGATCAGAGTGATGGCACCTAATCTTGCTCAAGGCAAGTGAAGAAACTCTCTCAGAAAATACAGGAAATGGCTGCTCTATGAACTGCGTCCCAGCTGCTGGAAAACTGCCGTGTCGCTGCTACTGCTGGAATGGACTGAAGACTAGGGGCTGATCCCCTTGCCGGAATGAGCTGAAAATCTGCAAACCTCCTCTACTCACCAACCCGGACAAAACCCAGAAACCATATCAAAAATGGCCAACCCCCGAAAATCACCAGAAAATGCCTTCTCACGGAATTACGCTGGCCTCCCAGGCTCTGCGCAGAGGCTAAATGGAAATAGCTGAAACACCGCCTCAAACTCTGCCAAAATCCTCCTGTGGGCAAAGGTTGACCCTTTGCTCAAAATCTCTGCTGAATCTCCTGCAGAAACCCCAATCCGGAGCACCTCCAAAAAGGGACTGCGTCCTCTCTCCCCGTGACTGCGCAGTCTCTATAAGCTCCAGCTCCGCAACAAACCCAAACAACAAAACTACTCACAAAATACTGAAGAACTAACCTTGCCCGAGCAGGCACTTGAAGTCCCCCGGGGCTAAGGGCGAGATCTCCGACCGGAGACACTCAATGCACTAAACAGTGCTGCAGACAGGCTAAACAGCCAGCGTGCTCAAGAAGACAAACGTCTAGCTCAAAATCATCAACTCCAGAATGAATCAAATGAGGAGGCTTCTCCATCTTTTATAACGTTGGTTTCCCTCCAAAACCCCAACGTAGCCTCTCTCTCCTCCACGTGCTCATCCTCATCTGCGCAGAAGCTTCTATAGTGTACATGGGTCCCCTCCTCTACGTGGTGTTTGGCCCCCCTTGGCTCCCTTTAAGTCATAATGTTGCGCTACTAGGAGGATGTTTTATTTCACTTAAGTGAGTTAGACCCTCTTTACTCACTTTTTATTTATTTACAGACTTTAGACGGCAAAACTATACAAAATCGAATATTCCAATTAGCTGTCACTAATTAGGAATATTACAGTCTCCCTCGGCAAAATGTTGCTTGTCCTCAAGCAACTGAAGTGATGGATGCTGCAAAATCTTCTCGCTCTCCCAAGTGGCATCCTCATCTAGCAAATTCTTCCACCTCACCAAGAATTCCCGGACTGTCCTGCTCCGTAACCGCCTCTCCCTGGTATTAATAATGGCTTCTGGTTGCAACACCAAGTGCCCTTCATCATCTGTAGGTGGTAGCTCCTCTGTCACTGTCACCTGCTACCCCAGCGCCTTCTTCAGGCATGATACATGGAAAATGTTGTGGATCTTGCTACCTTGGGGCAGCTCCAACTCATACGCAACCTGCCCAATCCTGCGTATCACCCTGTATGGCCCGTAAAAGCAAAGCTTGAGCTTCTCAGCTCCCTTCTGCTTCAGCGATGACTGTCGGTATGGCTGTAACCGTAGGTAGACCAAGTCCCCTACCTCAAACTATCTCTCCACCCGACCTCTGTTGGCATACAGCTTCTGCTGGTTCTGTGCTGTAGCCATATTGTCCTTGAGAGCTCGGAGGATGTCCTGACTCTCTTGGATCCAAATCTTGGCTCTAGGAGCCTTGCTAGCACCGAACATCACATCAGCAAAAGATAAAGGATGGTACCCATACAACGCATAAAATGGTGACGTACCAATAGACATGTGATGTGTCGAGTTGTAGCAGTACTCCCCCAAATGCAACCATCTCAACCATGCTCACTGCTGCCCACTGACATAGTTACGCAAGTAGCCCTCCAGCCACTTGTTAACTATCTCTGTCTGTCCATCCGTCTGTGGGTGGTAACTGGTACTCGGTGTCAACTCTGTCCCCACTAGTCGGAAAAGCTCCTGCCAAAATCTGCCCATGAAACGGCTGTCCCTGTCACTGATGATGGTCTTAGGAAGACCATGCAGCGTGAAAACCTCTCTGAAGAACAACTCGGCCACCTGTGCTGCTGTGTAATGCGCGGATATGGCAAAAAAGTGCGCATACTTTGTCAGTCGATCGACGATGACAAAGATACAATCCTTGCCCTGCACCATGGGCAACCCTGTGATGAAATCCATCGATATGCTCTCCCATTTCCCCTCCGGAATGGGAAGAGGTTGCAACAATCCGGTGGGGTGGCTCATCTCCCCCTTATTCCTCTGACAAACATCACACTCCTTGATGTGCTGGAGTACGTCCTCCTTGAGGCCCTTCCATGAGAACCTCTCTCTAATGGCCCTGTAGGTTTTGGTAAACCCCTGATGTCCTGCCAATGGAGAATCGTGTGATGCCTGGAGTATCTTCTTCTTAAGCTGAGATCCCTCAGTCAAGAAGATCCTATCTCTGTAATAGATGATCTCATCAACCACCCTGTACCTGTCATCCGCCACTTGTCCATCCAGCACCTCACATGCAAATCTGTCTTTGGAGTACTCCACTAAAAGTCGAGCCCTCCAATCTGTATCCAAGCTCATAAGAGATAACGTGGCTGGTTTACGTGAAAGGGCATCTGCTACTACGTTATTCTTACCCTTGACATACTCAATGTCAAAGTCGTATGCTTGGATCTTACTGATCCACTTTTGCTACCTCTCCTGTAGCTGCTTCTGCTCCAAAAAGAACTTGAGGCTGTTGTGATCAGTCCTCACCCTGAACCTGTTCCCTACCAAATACTGCCGGAATTTGGCCAAAGCATGCATGATGGTCAACATCTCCTTGTCATATATAGAATACAACCTCTCATGCGGAAGGAGCTTCCGGCTCTCAAAGGCTATAGGGTGTCCCCCCTGCATCAATACTGCGCCGATCCCCTCTCCCGACGCGTCACACTCCAAGACAAATGGCTGCGTAAAATCCGACAATGCAAGCACTGGGCAGCTACTCATCACCTCCTTGAGCCTATCAAAGGCTCGTTGCGCTGTATCTGACCAACTAAATGCCCCCTTCTTCGTCAAATCTGTAAGGGGTGCAGCAAGCTGTGAGAAACCTCTGACGAACTTCCTGTAATAGGTACATATCCCAATGAACGCTCGAAGTTCCGTCACGTTCCTCGGCTCCGGCCAATCTCTGATGGCTCTAATCTTCTCCTCATGGACCCTCACTCCATCCACTCCAATAATGTGACCCAGATACAACATCTCCGTCATCCCAAACTCACACTTGGAGAGCTTAGCATAGAACCGTTGCTCTTCCAAGATGCATAGCACTGCCTCTATATGCTGGAGATGCTCCTCCCAAGTCCTGCTATATATGAGTATGTCATCAAAGAAAACCAATACAAACTTCCTCAGATGACTGCGGAAGATATGGTTCATGCAAGACTGAAAAGTAGCCGGTGCATTGGTTAGCCCAAAAGGCATAACCAAAAATTCAAAGTGCCCATAATGACACCTGAAGGTGGTCTTGGGAATGTCCTGTTCCCTCATGCGAATCTGATGGTACCCTGATCTCAAATCAATCTTCTAGAAGAACTTGGCTCCTCTCAGCTCATCCATCAACTCATCGATCCTAGGTATAGGGTACCTGTTCTTCAGGGTCTTCTTGTTCAGGGCCCTATAATCAATGCACATTCTCAAGGTGTCGTCCTTCTTCTTCACCAACACTACAGAAGAAGCAAACAGACTCGTGCTCGGTCTGATGTGCCCAAGAGCCAGCAACTCCTGGATGGCCTGCTCAATCTCATCCCGATAGGCTTTGGGATGCCTATAGGGGGTAGTGATCACCGCCTGAATACCCTGCTCAAGCTCAATGGTGTGCTCAAACCCTCGGTCCGGTGGCCGACCTGGTGGTATATCCCCAAACACTACATCATGCCTGTCAAGGATGGCCTGTATATCCGGATGAACTGCTCGACCCGTGGTCTCTGCCTCTGATGCCTGCAACTCAACCACCCACTCTATGTCTCCCTTCCGGAAGTCTGCCTCCATCCAGTGTGCCGATACTGTCTGAGGTGGGTAAGTGTGCATCCCGCGCATCTTCTCATGCTTCTCGGTCTTCTTGTCATCCCACTCCATCTCTAAAGCTTTCCAATCCGTGGTGACCTTTCCCAGAGTAATCAACCACTGGACACCCAGTACCACATTGGTATCTGGTATGTTTACCACGAAGAAGTGGTCGGTCACGGTGTAAGTACCCATAGTCACTGCCAACTCTGGAACATACCGGGCACACTGCATCGTCTGGGCTCTTGGGACCAAAACTGAAAATTCGTCAAAGCTCTCGGTCGGTATACCCCTCCGCTCGACCATCTGTGCATCAATAAAGTTGTGGATCGCCCCACTGTCAACCAAGACTGACACTCGCTGGCCACGTACTGTCCCTCGTACGCGCAACGTCAAATACTTAGGAACTCCTCGCAAGGCTGCAAGGGTCCCTCCTGTGGGTGCAAAAGCTGCACCTCCTGTCCCTGGAGGTGGAGGTGGCAACTGATCCTGGGCCGTCTGACTATCTCCCGCCTCCTCATCATTCTCCTTATCCTCTTCCCCACTATCATCGGAGAAGACCTCAATGAAGTGTGCTTTGCCAGCAGCACACCTATGCCCTGGTGCCCACGGCTCCTGACAAGTGAAGCACAGCCGCTTCTTCCTCAACTCCCTCCTGGCATCATCATCTATCTGTGCACTAAGAGTGAAAGATAAAGACACTAAGTGGTATAGAACTAGAATGCTCAGAAATATAAATAAATAACAGTGCAGCAGACATATAATAACAGAGAAAGAAATTACGGCAACTCATCCAGAAAACATACAGAGGAAATGCTGAGCCATTTTATTAATCTGAGAAATATAATGAAGTACAATAGGTGATCAGGGTGATGGCACCTAATCTTGCTCAAGGCAAGTGAAGAAACTCTCTTAGAAAATACAGGAAATGGCTGCTCTATGAACTGCGTTCCAACTTCTGGAAAACTGCCGTGTAGCTGCTACTGCTGGAATGAACTGAAGACTAGGGGCTGATCCCCTTGCCGGAATGAGCTGAAAATCTGCAAACCTCCTCTACTCACCAACCCGGACAAAACCCAGAAACCATATCAAAAATGGCCAACCCTCGAAAATCACTAGAAAATGCCTCCTCAGGGAATTACGCTGGCCTCCAAGGCTCTGTGCAGAGGCTAAATGGAAATAGCTGAAACATCGCCTCAAACTCCGCCAAAATCCTCCTGTGGGCGAAGGCTGACCCTCTGCTCAAAATCTCGGTTGAATCTCTTGTAGAAACCCCGATCCGGAGCACCTCCAAAAGGGACTGCATCCTCTCTCCCAGTGACTGCGCAGTCTCTATAAGCTCTAGCTCCGCAACAAACCCAAACAACAAAACTACTCACAAAATACTGAAAAACTAACCTTGTCCGAGCAGGCACTCGAAGTCCCCCGGGGCTAAGGGCGAGATCTCTGACCGGAGACACTCAATGCACTAAACAGTGCTGCAGACAGGCTAAACAGCCAGCGTGCTCAAGAAGACAAACGTCTAGCTCAAAATCATCAACTCCAGAATGAATCAAATGAGGAGGCTTCTCCATCCTTTATAACGTTGGTTTCCCTCCAAAACCCCAACGTAGCTTCTCTCTCCTCCACGTGCTCATCCTCATCTGCGCAGAAGCTTCTAGAGTGTACATGGGTCCCCTCCTCTGCGTGGTGTTTGGCCCCCCTTGGCTCCACTTAAGTCATAACGTTGCGCTACTAGGAGGATGTTTTATTTCACTTAAGTGAGTTAGACCCTCTTTACTCACTTTTTATTTATTTACAAACTTTGGACGGCAAAACTATACAAAATCGAATATTCCAATTATCTATCGCTAATTAGGAATATTACAGGGATCCACCAACTTGGAATCTGAAGCGTGAAGCTTCTTCCAGTTAGTGATCATAGGTGTCGACATGGGTTTACAATCCTCCATGTGAAATCTGCTAAGGATGGCCACAATATACTTCCCTTGTCCCAGGAAGAAATGCCCCTCCTCTTGCCACACCTCCAAACCCAAAAAGTAATGCATCAAGCCAATGTCCTTCATCTCGAACTCCGAAGCAAGATCTCTCTTGCAGCCCTCTATGAGTCTCTTTGCACCCATAATGACCAAGTCATCTACATACAACACTAGAATGAGAGGCTCCTCACCTATCACAATAAAGTATAGGTTCGGATTTGCATCACTCTTTGTGAAACCCATCTCCTGCAAGTACGTATCAATGCTGGAGTACCAAGGTCTAGGAGCTTGCTTCAGGCCATAAAGTGCCTTCTTCAGTCTACATACATGGGACTCCTTCCCATTCACCTGAAAGCCCTGTGGCTGCTCAATGTACACCTCCTCCTGTATGAAGCCATTAAGAAATGCGGTCTTCACATCCATCTAGTGGATCTTCCAACCCATCTTTGTTGCTATCGATATAATGGAGCGAATGGAAGTATATCGAGCCACGGGAGCGAAGGTCTCCTCATAGTCTACTCCCTCTACCTGGGAGAACCCTCTAGCCACAAATCTAGCCTTGAACTTCTCGATGCTACCATCTGCAGCGTGCTTTACCTTGTAAAGCCATCTGGAAGTAACCACGAATTTTCCCTCAGGCCTCGGCACCACCTCCCAAACATCATTCTTCATGATAGAAGAATACTCCTCCTGCATGGCCTCTCTCTAGACCTGTTGGCTAGCTGCCTCCTTATAGCTAGAAGGCTCAGAGTCAACGATGCTGGCAACCATTGCCATATAGCTACAGAATCGCTCAGGTGGTCTGCTCTCTTTGATCGGTCTCTTCGGCCCAGCAACAAATGTGGCCTCTCTCAAGGTATCCTAAAGCCACTTGGTCTTCCTCTTCCCTGAGCACACTTCTCCCATCGGGGAGTGAAACTCCTCATCCTCATCAGAAGCTTGAACTCCTGAATGTCTGTCAGCTGTCCTTCTGCTTGAACCTGTACCTGTAGATGTTGAAGTACTGTGTGAACTGTCCATCAGTGGACTACCTAGTGAACTGCTCTGTGGACTGCTCTGCATGCTGCTCGAAGCACCACCCCTCTGACTCTGCGAGCCACTGCTCACTGATGGACCTGACACCGTAATTGATGTAACTCCTGATCCCTGCCTACTGGATCCCTGTGACTGACTCAGCTGCTCCTAAGCGTCTGGTGAATCTAGATACTCTAACTCCCGTGACCTCCTGAAAGCCTTGTCCTCCTCGAACTTCACATCCCGCCTGACAACAACTCTCCTCTGTGCAGGAATATAAATCCGAAAGGCTTGCGAGGTCTCACTGTAGCCCACAAAGATACCTTTCTCTGCGGTGGGATCTAGCTTGGTCCTCTTCTCCTTGGGTACGTAGGAGTATGCAATACACCCAAAGATACGAAAATGACCAACATCAGTCTTCTTCCCAGAAAAATCCTCCTCCGGAGTCACATGCCCTAAGGCACAATGTGGACTCTTGTTCTGCAAATACACAATAGTGTTGCAGGCCTCTTCCCACAAAAACAATGGTAACCCTTGATCATGTAGCATGGCTTTGGCAGCCCCAACGATGGATCTGTTCTTCCTCTCTACAACACCGTTCTGCTGGGGGTTGTAAGGAACTGTGAACTCCCTCCTGATGCCTGCCTTCACACAATAATTAACAAACTCACAAAGGGTGTACTCCCCTCCATTGTCCAACCTGAGAGACTTGATCTTCCGACCTGTCTGAGTCTCCCCAAGAGCTCCGAACTACTGAAACCGCTTTAAGACCTCACTCTTGGTCTTCAAGAAATAAATCTAGGTCTTCTTGGAGTGATCATCAATGAATAAAACATAGTACTCATATCCACTCAAGGAAACATGAGACATCCGGCCGCTCACGTCGGTATGAATCAAATCAAGAATCTCAGTCGATCTGCTGTCATTGCTGGGAAAAGGGGATTTGGCAAACTTCCCCATAGCACATCCTCTGCATGTATCAATGTGATTAGAACTGAAATCTGGCACATCTGTAGTGATCTCCTGCAATGTCCTCAAGGCCCCATGATACATGTGCCCCATCCTGCGGTGCCAAATCTCGCACAGCTTTGAACTGCTTGCTTTGCTGCCAGTACTACTACTCAATGCCAAAAGGGGATGAAACACAAACTTGTACACCTTTGCATGGCGTACACCAATCACTCTAGCTGAATCAACTGGAGCGCCCCTGGGATATATAAGCACCTGTTTTCTCCTGAACAATACCTCATACCCTCTGTCCTCCAATGCTGAGACGGATTTAAGGTTCTTCCTCATCCCTGGCACATATAGAACATCAGACACTTTCAAGGGAGGTTTGGGTTCCCTATCAAATGTCAATGTCCCCACACCAACTGCTCTAACAATGCTGTCATCTCCGAGTACTACCTCTATATCAGTGCCACTCTTTGAAAGCTCTGAGAAGTACTCACAGACTCTTGTCATATGACGTGAAACCCCACTATCAACATACCAAATACCTGAAGATGCTCCGCTAGTGGAGGGAAATGCACACTCCCTCTCAACCTCCATGGCAGGTGATCCTACACTAGTGGACTCACAAGCAATGAACCCAAACTCCCAGTCAAAGAAATCCGAAAAGTCCTCTATCTCTGCTGATGCTGCCATGGTCTTGTTCTTTCCCTTCTTCTTCTCCGAACACACAACTGCATAGTGTCCCATCTTCTGACAATTCCAACACTTCACCTTGTAATAGTCCTTCTGCGTGTTCACCTGCTTACCTTTACCTTTGCCTTTACCCCCACCACCACTTGTGGAAGCTTGTTTCTTTCCTTTGCCTTTCTTGCCTCCTGCTAACAGTGCTACATTGTCATCCTCCTCAACTGGTTTGGCTGCCCCAAGTTGGTTTTTTCTGATTTTATTCTGTATGCAATCATCCCACAACCTCTCCCAAGTGGGAAGGGTCTCCCGTGCAACAATCCCATCAGCAAAGTTCAACCATGTATTGGGAAGGCCATTCACTGTAATCCGCACCAACTCAGTGGGTGGAATGACCTCTCCAACTGCTGCCAACTCATCTCTCACATTAGTGATCTTTGTGAGGTATGCAGTAACACTATCAGTGTTTGCCATCTTGATGGCCTTCAGCTTCTTTCTTAGGACCATTTTTCTGTTCTCATTGGTACTCTGGTAGGTATTGGTCAAGGCTGTCCACATCTCATGAACAAGTCTCTTTCCTCTCACATGAGGAATGCAATGTTCTTTAATACCATCCATAATCAGTCTCTTACCCTTGTTATTCTTCTTGTTAAAATCTTCCAGCTGAACAACGTCAGTAGGCACATTTACAGGGTGTTGTTGGGTATGCACCATTATACCCCAGACTTTTGCCTCCTCAAAGATGCTCTGCATTCTCTCCTTCCATGTACTGTAGTTGCTATGCGCATCCAACCTATCCTCCACCCTCAAGCCCAAAGACATGCTTGTTGTTCCAACAAACTGAAAATTTCACTGTTGTGGTAAAGGTTCAGTTTTCTGTGTGTAAAATTAGCTTGCTGTAATTTTTCACTTGCTGTCTTAAAGTGCACTTTTCAGCCACCCAAGCTCTGATACCATGTAGAAATTTTAGCCTAACCCCGGTTATCAGTTTCTCCTCATTACTCCCATGTAGTTAAATGCCCATTCCCATAACCATACATTCAACAAGCTGGAAATAATAAATATTTTCTGAAAACACAAATTCTGGAAATTTTCATAGTGCTGAAACTGCAAAAACAAAAACTTAGAAAATATATCAGCCACACACACAAAAAATGACACGCTAATTTTTGGTCAACATGACCCTGGAAAAACCCCCTACAACTCTTGGGGAAAACTAGTTCGAAAATTCTTCTTTATTTCTGGAAAATGCTTTTACAGAGAAGTGAAATATACAGAAAAATTCCAGCAAACAATGTACAACTTATCTCGTTTTCCGTGCTTGCCTCCACCTCGGAAAATGTGCCAAATCAGCAAAATAGTAATAGCAGAAATTTATTATAGCAAGAGATAACATCATTTAATGCTGTACGTCCTCCTCGAAAACTATGCCAGAAATTTCGTACTGCTGTACGGACTGTATGGAAATCACAATAGCCTCTTTCAGCCTCAAAAGCCGTGCCAACTCAACCTCAAAATGCGTGCTACCCACTGCTGCTTCTCCTCCTCGAAATATGTGCTTCCTTGCCGCTGTATGGACCTCGAAAAAAGTGCCCAGTACTGCTGTATAGAAATCTGCCTCGAAAACTGTGCTGCTTTAATGTTGTATAGACTGCTGCCTCGAAATGCGTGTAGCCTCTAGTTGTTGTACATATTTGCTAATTGCTCCTCTCCTTCACTTTCAGCACTTTGAAATTTCCAGAATTTGTTTTCAGAAAATATTTATTATTTCCAGCGTGTTGAATGTATGGTTATGGGAATGGGCATTTAATTGCATGGGAGTAATAAGGAGAAACTGATACCCGGGGTTGGGCTAAAATTTCTACAAAGAAGGTTGCCCAAAAGGAGGTCCCTTGACGAAGATAGAGCTTGGAAAAAGCTAGATCTCCTCCTCAAAGATGACAACAAAAACTCATGGGGAAAACTTTCAAAACATAAATTTTACAATGCTCCAAAGCCCACGTCAAAGATCATGTTGCTGCTATCCTAAAGGTGCTTACAACCTCCCTAAAATTCAATAGTTTTTTGCCATATTTTCCTCAAGCTACTCGTTGTTCATGCTCAAGCTTATGGGCTGCGAAAGAAAATCAAACGTTAGATCGAAATAAACAAGATCTAAAGTACAAATTAATATACAAAGACACTAGTCCAAGAAATGGGAGCGAACCCCCATTCTTGCCTAGTCTAGAAAATGCTCTTGAAGTAGCAAATATGACTTTAAAACGCCCTTCAAAGGGAAATTTTTAGATTTTAAAATTTGAAGTAGATGATCAAGTAGCTAGAGAACAAGAAAATTCCCTCTTGGTCTTCTTTTGATGAAAGACTTGGGGTTGAAAATAGCTGAGTCTTGGATCACTTTGAATCTAGGAGTGAGTTGGTCTATTTGAGACTTCTCCCACGCCTGGATGGATTTCCTGCACACAATCCAAATAGATCTTCCCTACACACTTGAACAAATATCAGTTTGCAAAAGGATTAGAGCATCATAATGAATAAGATAAACCAAACATTCCTCCAAAAATGACTTGGCAAGCTTATTTCTAGAATACTACTCTAAATCAATGATGCATGCAAGATAGGTTGCATATATCAATCCAAGCTAGATGACATATATAAACTAATATTGATCAAACATGTAAACGAATTCAAACACAATAGCAATAGTATGGAAATAAATCACCTCATAATGCTAAGAGAACATCCGCTAAATAGCCCCAAACTCTTGATTTTATTGATATGCAAAAATGACATAGTTTCTTCAAGCCCAATAGCTCATAACATGATACAATACAATAGCCCACGACTTTGTGATATAGAGATTCAGGAGAAATTCCCAAGGACAAATGCATGTGAGAAGTGAACTTGGAGCAAATCCCAAGTAAAGGTAAGCCAAGTTCCATATGGAGAAGACTGAGACACCCAGAGCAAAGTCGAATTTCTTTGTGCAGACCAAGGGAAATCGAATTCCCATATGATTCAGTGAACTCATCCATAAGCCAAATGAAGTCCCGTGCTACACCAAGTCCACCATTGCAAACTCGAACCAACTGAAATCGTACTTGTAGATGACCCCAGTGATATTCTGCGTAGGTCCCTGAGAACTGCGTGTTTCCTCTAAGTTACTATGTAGTCTAAGCTTAAGGAATAGCGTAAATCCTTTGAGTGAAGTGTTGAGTGTTGTTGCACTCCAGATAGCTTGTGAGAAGAGGTCCACAGTTGATCTTCAGTCAACTGATCCTGTAGAATATTCCTTTTATGCTCAACTGCCTTTAATATATTCGATTTTCCTATTTTGTAACTGCCGCTTTATCTCTGGAAAATTCGATTTTAAATAAATAAATGATGAATTAATGATGCAGTGTGCTCAGTCATCCTCCACATGTTTGGTTACTCAACTCTTTGACTTAGAATAATTTCCAAGTCATTTCCACGTCATTTTGTCACATGGAATAATTTATTTCTTTCTATTTTATTCAATTCTAGCCTAATTAATTGTCACAATTTCCACTAAACTTAGGAAATGCGGGTTTTGAGGGTCCAAAACTCATTATTAACCTTTCAAAGTGTGTCATAATAGAAAGTTGAGGGTGAGAGGTGTAATTTTTATTACTCATACCACATACAACTTTTATAGACAACACTTATTACAATCCAATTACAATTTTTATTGCAGTTTTTCACCTACGGAAAATCTAAAAAATTAAAAAATCACTACCTATACCTAACCAAATTCCATGAAATTTTTTGTGTGATCTAGTATGGTAATATACATTGACTCTAGACACTAAGATGCGTTAGGGGCTCAACCTTCAAGCCGTCACCCTGGCTTTGGGGTAATGCAATGAGTGAAAAAGCATAAAACATTATTTGCCGCTAAAAAGGAGGAATAATTAACCAAGTAAAAAAACACTCCAAGGTGTACTCGCTTGCTGATTGAGTCCTAACATCCTAGGCCTGTTACAGACTCAATACTGACTCAAATTCGTCATTACTAGCATCACTTATTACAATTCCCCGTATGGCGTGGAATCTGGGAACAAGAGATAGATGATGAGAAATAGAAGTAGAGTTCAAAAAGTCTGTTGAACTGATGATATATGATAATACAAATGTCTTCTGGTTCATCCTTGGGCATGGAGTATTCTCATTATCATCAAGTGCCACTCCAGTGGTCAACAAGTCTAAGAGATCGAATTCTTTTGACGGAGCAGTGCTCAGACGAAGATCAGATCTAAGTGATTCAGAGAAGCAATGAGGGGCAGATGCAATGATTGGTCGGAGTACCAAGAGTACAACGCAGAGCAAGGGTAGTAGAGAAGCAATGAAGGCAGCGCAACCATCAGAGGGTGTTGCGCAGACACTAGAGGGGGTGACGCAGGCCCACGTAGGGTTTTCTAAGTCGGCAGGGCTGAAACTAGATTTCGGGAGAAGCTGATTAGCGCAGAGCAAGGATGACACAGTCCCTTAGCCAGGGCCACGCAACCTTATGTAGTGGCAGCGTAGAGACTGCGCAGAGCTAGCTGGGGTTTCACCAGTGACTCATTTGGATTAGCCGAGACTTGTAGAGTGAGGTAAAACTCACATTTTTCACTATAGTTGAGGTTTTCTCTGTTGGGTGAGCCGGATTATGGCACCCTAGATGTACTCAGAATACTGCTGCTTAATAATAATAAACCCTCAGATCTGCTGCACCAGTTTACCCGCATTGGGTTTTTCCGGGGACATTTGTCCAAAAAATCATGTTTATCCTTTGTCATATGTGCGTGATGTTCAGTAAATGATCTGTATTTGTGTAGGCCGCTAGTTGTGTTTACTTCAATGTTTTTTTGAATATTTTCGGTTAAATAACTTGTCTATAACAAAACAAGTAGGAGAAGTAAATCAATATTTAGCAGTAGGATTTCTGTTCTTAGAAATTTTCACATGTTATCAGAGCATTGGAGATCAAGCTGAAGCCATCAACAAAGGGGTTGAAGATTTTTGCTGCAAGAAGAGCAACTGAAGTAGCACAGATCCGGGAGAAGGCATCGCAGCACCAAGAGGGACGCAGACCCATCAGAAGGGACGAAGAGCCAGTTTTCTCGCGCAGAGCTGACGCAGGCCCTAGTGGGTGACAAAGAGCCTGTCAGGCTCACGCTGGGCTGACGTAGGCCTTAAAGGGTGACGCAATCTGAGTTGGAGGGACGCTGTGCCGGTTGCCAGGGTTGGAAGTGCAGCGTTTGATCTTCAAATGTTGTTGGTGAGGCATCGTTTATGTCAGTGCAGAAGAGTGCCTAACAAAGGTGACAAAGTGAGGGGAAACAATCCCTCAACAGATTTTTGCCAAGAAGTCTGAGATTTGATTAGGAGGGTGATTGTAGAGGGCTAATTCGACAGAATTGGCGGAGGATTTTCGGGAGGAAATCAATTGTCAGAGGGATCAGTTTCTCTAGAGGGTTTCTATCGCCAAGAAACTCGGATCCGGTTTTCTGTTGAGTGCAACAGCAATAGAGGGGAGAAGAGCACCTGTTTCGACTGTTTGAGCAGAGATGGCCCCGTACAGACTGAGAGATCAAGATAGGTTAGACGGTGTGTCTAACTTTGCAATCTGGAAAGCTAGAATCCTGACAGTCCTGGAGGAGTACAATATCAGAGACCACACTTGAAATGTCCTAGCTACACCAACCGATGCGGATGCTCTAAAGAAGTTCAACGAAAATTAGGCGCGGGCAAAGCGCTTGATCATGGATGGAGTAAAGGATCATGTGGTCCCACACATTGCCGAGAAGAAGACGACAAATGAGGTGTGGATAGCTTTGACAACGCTGTATCAAGGTAGCTCCGTCCAACGGAAGATGCTTCTAGAGACCTAGATGTGGATGTTCTAGATGCACAAGGGAGAGGAGATAGATCCCTTCGTTTTCAGAGTACAGACTATTTGAGATTAGCTGATTGCCATGGGGGAAACTCCGGATGATGGGCTGATGGTGAGGACTGCCCTAAATGCAGTCACCGATGAGTGGGAAACCTTTGTCCAAAGCATCTTGGGTAGAGCACAACTCCCAGATTGGGGTGACATGTGGGCAATCCTTCGACAGGAGGAGATCCGGAGGGTGACCAAGATGGAATTCAACAACGGAGGTGTCAAGGTAAAGAAGGAGGAGGAAGATGCTGCCCTAGCATCTAAAGGACAATGACAACATGGGAAGAAGAAGAAGGACCTATCCAAGGTCCGGTGCTTCAGATGTGGTGAACTTGGACACTTTGCCAACACTTGTCCTAAGAGGAAGGACAAGGAAGCTTCATATTCCAAGGCAGCAGCAGCGAAAGGGGACAGTGGCAACAAAGATGATGTGGCCATGAGTGCTCATGTGCCTCGAGAGAAGAGGTGGGCGATATAGATTTGTAGAGCAACTATAGATGGTGTAGGCGAGATCCTTGAGGTGCCCAAACTCTTGGATCACATACGAACTACGGGAGCCTTAAGACAGTAGCAGGATGATTGGAGTCAGTGGGTGCAGACGATCATGGAGAAGCAGAGGCAGAGCTGGGACGCTGAAGTCTGGAGCAACGCAGGGGAGAGGCAACAACAACGTGGAAGCAGTAGCGCAGAGGATGATGGGATTTCAACAGCGTAGAGGTAGTGCTTACGCAGTACAGTGCAACAGACAACGCAGTGCTTCAGAGAGAGCGCAGAGCAACAACAGAGGGTGCTTCAGTGATGAGATGCAGCTCGACTGACTTGTCTGTCAGTGATTGGGTGATGGTCCTTCTGTTGCTTACTTCTCAACAACTGAGTTGCAGTGCAACAGTTAGAAGTGGAAGTGTTATAGGTAGCATGATACAACAAATTGAGAGAGAGCTGCAGTACAAATGTGGCAGTGTCAGTGGCAGTGACATGGGCAAAAGTACAGAGAGCAGCAGCACAGTGGATGGAGGGCAACAGGCCAAGCATCAACAGCACGGAGACCGATGCCAGAGATCAGGGTGATGCTTCAGTAGGGAAAATATTGCTAGAGCACACTCCTCGCTAAGAGGGAGTGTTGAGATTTTGGGTAGCATCAAATGTGCTCTAGCTTCGAAATTTTGTGGAGGGGTTGGAACACATGAGTTCTCCAAGACCCAGAAAGCGTTTGGAGAAATTCCATCTGGTGTAAAAGTTATTCAAATAATCAAATTTTTTAATGGGGACCCTTAGTCTAACTTAGGGAAATTGAAAAATTAAAGTGAATTAATTTACACATGCGATGAGAACTTTCTAAGTGACATGGATCAAGATTCTTCTAATCTTAGCTGTTGATTAGAGATTAGATCATGACCGTTGATTTGTCAAGGAGAAAAGTATAACGGAAGGGCTTGGGATCAGTTGGAGAACACACAGTGAGTCTAAGAGATCGAATTCTTCTGACGGAGTAGTGCTAAGATGAATATCAGATCTGAGTGATTCAGAGAAGCAGTGAGGGGTAGATGCAGTGATTGGTCGGAGGACCAAGAGTACAACGTAGAGCAAGGGCAACAGAGAAGCAGTGGAGGCAACGCACCCATCAGAGGGTGTGACACAGACCCTAGAGGTGGTGACACAGGCCCATGCAGGGCTCACGTAGGGGCAGTGCAGAGCCTCCAAGGAAAAGTCCGAAATTCACTGGAGATCAGGGTTTCTAAGTCGGCAGGGTTGAAACCAGATTCCGGGAGAAACTGATCAGCGCAGAGCAAGGGTGATGCAGTCCCTCAGCCAGGGCCATGCAACCTTACGCAGTGGCAACGTAGAGTTTGCGCAGAGCTAGCTGGGGTTTCACCAGTGATTCATCCGGATTAGTGGGGACTTGTAGAGTGAGGTAAAATCACATTTTTCTCTGTAGCCGAGGTTTTCTTTGTTGGGTGAGGCGGATTATGGCACCCTAGATGTACTCAAAATACTACTGCTTAATAATAATAGACCCTCCGATCTACTGCACTGGTTTTCCCGCATTGGCCTTTTCTGGGGATGTTTGTCCGAAAAATCATGTGTGTCCTTTGTCATATGTGCGTGATATTCAGTAAATGATCCGTATTTGTGTAGGCCACTAGTTGTGTTTACTTCGATGTTTTTCTGAATATTTTCAGTTATATAACTTGTGTATAATAAAACAAGTAGGAGAAGTAAATCAATATTTAGTAGTAGGATTTCTATGCTCAGAAATTTTCACACAGGGCCTACGCAGGAGACTAATTTTGGGCACACGTGGGGAGTTGAGGAGAGGATTTGTGGAGCTAGGTTGTGTAGGGAATTTGAGGAAGTCATCCAGGGGAGTAAAGTCTAGCATTTTGGAGTGATTGGAGGGTTGCTCAGTGATTTTCCAGAAAGGCCATATTTCCCAGCCAGTTGAGGAGGAGTGGTATTTGGGGGTCAATTTCGGGGGTCAGATCTAGACCAAAGCCTTTTTGGGTTTTGGTGGGTTTGTTGAGAGAAGCCCAAGGCTAATTTTGCAGAATTTTTCTGAGCACCAAAGGAGGGTCTTTCAGCAGTTTCTTTCCAGCAGACAAAGCAGTTTCTCCAGGGCAGCACAGGGCATATTTGGGGCAGCTCATTTCCACATCAGGGCGTTGTATTTTCCTACTTGGGGCTTGTCTAGCTTGCCATTGTGGCAAGCCCAGATGCACTCCTTTCATACCCCATTGTGCTATTGCTCCATATATATAATAAAATGGCTCAGTTGGATGGTGTTTTTGGAGATTTTCTGGGTGTTTACATATATTTCTGAATTTTGTGTGTGCATGTCCTTGTTTGCTTTGTTTATCACTGTATTTCATATGTAGGAATATTACACGATCCTTGCAGATAGAGGAGCTCAACAGAATGGAATAACCCCCTTGTACCCTGAAAATTGGGAAGTATTGAAGCTGGCGAAAAATCCAATTGACCAGTTGAAGACAAAGCTTATAAGGATTCATCATCACTTTGTCTGCGATAAGATGCAGAACAGAGAGAACTCTCTTTTATTGTTCTTCTAGGGGTCAGCAAGCTGATCTTTTCACCAAGCTTTTGTGGAAGGATAAATTTATAAAGTTTGATAAGGATAAATTAGAAATTGGTCATTAATGAGGGCTAATAGAAGTTAGAACATGATGACTAATGATGACTTATGTAAATAATTAAATCTTAGTCCTAGGTAAAATTAAATATGAGTGTAACTTAGGCTAGTTTAGTTAAATAAGGTGAAATGGTTAATTAACTCTGGTAGATCATAAGACATACTTCTAAATGTTCTGGGAGTTACATACATCATGCCCAAATATGTACTAAATACTGGCTTATATAATGAGAAGACATCTCGTATCTTGCATTTTTCTTTCTTCAATAATTTCTGATCAATATCCACAAGTAAATTTCAATGTTAATGCAACTTTTACAGAATTCAGAATTTTTTTACGTCTTTAGCAACTAAAATACTAAAGTGTGGTGATTCTACCCTGTTTGTGTGTAATGTGACAAACATTCATCTTTCTAGAAACTAGTGAATATTGTAGGAAATCTTCATATGGAAATATTGATTTCTAGTCTTTCTTGTGGGTCAATTTAACTTATATAAGAAACTTTGATATGTTAAATATTCTGAACAGTGTTTAAATGTGGCCATAGGAAGCTTGCTGACAAGGTAGCAGCGGCTGGATACTTTGTCGTTGTTCCTGACTTCTTTTATGGGGATCCATTCATACTAGGAAGTGGTGACAATCCTTTAGCTGGGGTTAAAGATTGGCTTAAACGTCATGAGCCAGTAATGCCTTTTTCCTTTCATTTATTTGTATGCTTGCATAGAGAACTTTGCTTTATCTCTCACTGATCCAGCAGCAATCCCTGTTGCTATGCGATCTTAAATGTTGGCATTTGAAATGGGTACCTGTGTTATTTTAAGATACATTCTTTGGAAATACGTTGAGTGGCTCAAATTAGGTTCTTGAATTACAATATACTCTTGTTTCTCATTTATAATCTTGCAATATCTTAGATGCACTGCACTGTTTACAAAAATGGGAATGGAATTTTTGATTAGCCACTTTTATGCTTCTTGAGGCCAAGGGATTTGAGGACTCCACCAAAGTTATAGAGGTTTTGAAAAGCAGAGGCATATCTGCTATTGGTGCAGCTGGCTTTTGCTGGGGAGGTGAGAAATGATTCCATTGCATCCCTCCGTATAGTGATTATGAAAATTAGACTGGATTTCTTACATCATGGTGGACTACGCATGCACATAGAGCCTTTGTATAAGTTCACTTATAAGATGCTTGATGCTATGAAATTAGACATTGTTCTTTAGAATGCGTTCAAGCAGACATAGATATGGACATGGGTGTGGTAACTCTACTGAACAAGACTAACACCACTGCTAATCATAATGGCAGCCAAAGTGGTAGTGGAGTTAGCTAAGGGAGAAGTTCTGAAAGCAGGAGTGTTGTTACATCCATCACTTTTAACAGTTGATGATATTAAAGGTATGGATATAAAGCTCATTGCAATGTCTCTCTATAAACTGAGTCAAGTCTTTAGTGTACACTACTACATGGGCATTAGCTTGCCCATCTGTTATTGTTTCGTCATATTTTACAGGTGGAGTAAGATATCTTTAGTTTATTCTTGTTCTTAAACTTAAAATAAGGCTTTAAAAATTAACAAATAGATTTATGATTTGCACCAGTGGTTAAAGCACCACTTGCAATACTGGGGGCTGAAATTGACGAAAGCAGTCCACCTGAACTCGTACAGCAGTTTGGAGCAATTTTGTCTGAAAAACCAGAGGTACATGAATTGGTTCAATTGCTGGGTTGTTTAGTGCATTCATATTTATATGTTCCTCCTATTGCTAAGTTCTGTTTCAAGTTCAATGGTGAAGCAAATGAGAACTCGTTAATAGAACTGTACCCATTTTATATGTCAGCTAATTTTTTTTATCTACTCTCATTTAAAAGAGAGGACAATTTAACAGCATTGATATCATTTATGTGGTCATGTAATTTCCTGAAAAGGTCAAGCCTTATCATTATAAAAGTGCTGAAAGCTTGTTTCAAAATACTCGGAAAATGCAGCTAAAGTTTTTGAATAATTCTGGAAAGTTACTTATAACAGACAACTTGGTGTTTTGAAAGAACTGAAATCGTCGATAGACTTTAATGGCATAGCATTTCTTTTCTTTCCAAATTGATGGAAGTATTTCCCAACGTGGTTTTCATCTCTTTAAGTGAACCTTGTGGACAACATGGGGCACTATTTAATAATTCTGGATTCGTTTTGAAAATTTAAAGACCCAACAAGTAAATTTATGTTTCCATTAGTGGTCTGGATGTGTTGATTTCATTTTTCCCCTCAAGGAAGAAATTTTTGCTATGATGATGAGGGACATGTTACCTCTAAAATCCGTGTTCAAAGATATTGAAAGTCCAGACATTAAGTATGAACCCTAGGGCAACTTGATGACATCACCCATTGTCACCTCGGTGATTATCCTCCTCATATTAGGCCGTATTTCTTTGGGACAAGGGGGGAATCCCTAATAAGATTACAGACCCTTTCTTTTAAATGCTAATATCAAAATCGGATCTGCAGAATGATAATATTTTGAGTCTTTTTAGATATAGAATGGGAATCCAAGCAAGACCTAGTTCCTTGTCCTTGGGCTGTGGAGTTGAGGTGATGAATAGAACTTGCAAAATGGTCAAGAAAACATGATTAAACCACCAAAGAACAAGAATTTATCAGATAGATCTAATAGGTTTGTAACAGCCACACAAAATGTCAAGGAGAGACAGAACACATCCATATAGTTCTTGTAACCACATAAGAGCCTTCTTGACGATGACATCTTGGTGGAGGAGATGTACCCATGCACTTTGGTGATGTCCCTTGGAGTGAGGATCACTGTTGGACCTACTTTGTTGCTTGATGGAGATTCCCATTTTGGAGGATGACGTCATGTTAGAGAGCCTTTCCTCCCACATGTGTGGGGTATTTATGACATTTTTATTATGATTTATCTTTTGTAAAGCTATCTTTAGGCCGGCTTGTGACCTATTAGCCTTGTTGAACTCTTCAAGCAAACTCTTAGGGGTTTTTCATGGTATATTAGTGAAAAAGGACTTGGTTGTCCTCATATAAATAGAGGGAAGTCATTTTCATTGGATCATCATCACCCACACTCAACTCTCTTCTCTTGGTTGAGTGCACATTGGCTCTTTTCTCTTTCTCTCTTGAATCAAATTCCACTATTGGACATTTCATTTGATGGAGATGATTATTGCATTGAATTCCTCTTTTCGAGAGGAACAAAATCGACCTAAAGATCATCAAATTTGGACTAGCAAAAATTTATTTTTGAATTTATACCCACACTTGTGCAAAATGTCAAGGTTGGCCTCATCATCATGTAGGCTCATGAAGCCCAATATATGTGACACATCACCCTCAACGACTTGTATAAATACAAGTGTCCTTTCACCTCATTTGGCATCATCATCACTCACACATCTCTCCTTCTCTCATTGTTTCGTACAACTATTGGGCATTTTCTTTCTCTCACATGTGTGGCAAGGAGAACAAATTTCAGGACATAATTGTAGGGCCGAAAATTTCAGGAAGTGACTGCAATTTGACCAGTGTTGACTTTAACTTTCCAGGTAGATTTTGACTTCAATTTTCTGGGAAGATTTTTGTTTGGGCAGCCCGTACACATTGGCACAGAAACAGATATTTTCTGGGTTGTTTGACTGGTGTTGACTGCAGGGTTGACTTTAGGTTGACCAAGTTTGTCTGCCGATTTTATGACTCTTTTCGGCTGAATTTGACCATTGTTGGAGGCCAATTTTGATTGCCTTTGATCGAGCTTCAAAGGAGATTTTGCTGCTGATTTGAGCAACATTGAATTTCTGGTCAGGGCTGAATTTGACTGCAGATTTGACAGGGTTGTTTTGACTTTGATTTGACAGGTCAACTTTGATTTTTTGTACTCTCTCTCTTTTGTAATACCCTGGATTTGTACAATTTAACCATATGTAGTACTCAAATAAAACAATTTAACCATGCAATTTAATCAAAGAGTTTATTACAATTTCATGAAAGTGTAAAGATCTAATTTTATCATCTAGTTTGGAGAATGACTGGAATTTCAAAGAGGATTTCAGTAGAAAATCTGGCAATCGATTGTAGCAGTTTGTAGCAATTCCTGTTGCAGCAATTACTCAAACCGACTCTACCTCCCAGCCTATCTGGGATCTACCTATATGGTCCCCAGACCCAGAAGGTGATCTACTGGCCCTCCGTGCCCATAATTCCAAGAACAAGCAAGACTCTCAATCAATAGTATTGTCAGAATTCCTCTCCTTCTCCTCCTCTTCAGAATTTTCCCCTTCTTCCTCTTCAAAATTTTCCTCTTCTTCCTCCTCAGGATTTCTCTCCTTTTCTCCAAGTTCTCCTTCCTTTTAGAAATTTTCTCCCCGCTTCTTCTCCTCCAAGATCATTGTTAAATAGATTGGATTCACATTAAAATATTACCTTTTAATAAATATCTAGGATTCACATTAAAATATTTTAATAAATATATAAGATTCACATTAAAAATATTACCTTTTAATAAATATCTAAAATTCACATTAAAATATTACCTTTTAATATATATATATATATATTACTTATTTTACTTTATAACAATTAAATGAAAATTGCATTTTCATTATTTATATTAATGGGTCATTACATGCGTCCTCCCTTCAGAAAACTTCGTCCCGAAGTTTAGGGTTTATATGATATATTAGTAATTATTTTAGTGATTGGTGTGATTGCACTTCAAGATTAAATTGTTGTTTGACCACTTATAGGTTTATAAATTTACTCGTTATTTTCTTTTCTCAATAGGGTTCTCAAGCTATTTTAGAATCGTCCTATCCTTCCTAATCTCTTCCGCTCCCATCCTATCCATCCTCTACCGGGGTATGCAATTGCGTCATATATATTGACCTAACCATTCATAGATAATGTTGACTCTATCGACTTGACTTCCCAGTAGGTATCCGACAGTCATCATCACATGCTTAGGGGAACGTGACTCGCACAATCCTCCCATGACTCCAGATTTTGGAGGATAAATGGTGGGAAACACCTCCACTCCTTCTAGTAGGACTAGGGTCAACACCCTATCATGGAACCTTATTGAGTCTCAATTGTTCTTGGAATTCTGTCTTCACGTGGTTAGTTCGAGTAATAATATTATCTGCAATGCAAACACTTGTCCATACATTATAACAGATGCATCTATATATTCAAACAATTTGTATCCAGATAACAATCCCTATATAATTCATCCATGTTGCTATCTATGGTACAACATACTTGTCCTTATCCATCCCATATATCAACAAGTTAACTTTCATATCGAAATATAATTATTCTCTTATTTTTGTCTCATCAATCATGTCGATATATATAGAAATGAAACAAATTTATAGATATCTTCATCTATCATAATCCATGATCTAGATTTCAAATACTAAACTTCATATTGGTATTCATATTCCAACAATGTTAATTAAACGACATATTTCATATTGGTATCCATGTACCAGCAATGTTAAGCAAATAACCTGAAATCATTCTTACATGCAACCTTTCATAGTTATAGAACAATTTAAAAAGATAGTCTTAAGTATCTAGCCAAAATAAAGTAGAGATGTACAAAATAAGGTTTTTAAGTGCTTCAAAATCAAAATAAGTTGGGGTATTTATTGCATATGGCCTTGGGTGTCTTCCCAGGTAGTCGATCCAAGACTATACTTGTCCCATTGGACCTTAACTTGGTCTACCAAGAGTGTCATATTTTCAACCAGATGTTAATTGTTGTCCAATAATAATTTTCTTCTCTTTCAATAATAAGTTCATAATTTACAAGAGATGCATAGCCAGACTATCAATATGTTACAATTTTGATATAGTCTCTTTACTGGCAAGTTTCACCATTTAGAGTCTTAAACTTTAGCTAGGCTATTACTAGCTTTACCATCATTCTTTAAGCCATTGTTTCATTTGCATTATATTTATTCATTTAATTAAAACACATAATTCATAAATGGCATATCAACTTCTTATTCTTCACATTAATTGTTTTCTCATTAGTCCTTAAGCCTCATCTTGTCACCACATGTATCTCCTTTTCTAATGGTATATAATTATTATCTTTAATATTTACTTTTAAATATTTTCCGAGTTTATCACTTGTTATTCTTAATAAACTACGAGTGTTCACAACTCCTTATAGGTCATTGCTTTGACCCTTAACAATCATGTTTCTCATACCCTTAAGAAAATTCTTCTTGATAGAAACACCCCTTCACTTCCTCATACTAGATATTCTTAATATTCCATGGCTACTTCAATTTGGAAAACATATTATCAAATTGACTTTGATTTATCAATTCTAGTTATCATGGTTTCCTTTCCTCCTCTCTTAATGCATAAAATTATTACACTTGGAAATGTCGTTACTATTCCCAACTTGGGTAAGACTCTATAAATAATTCAATAAAGTGGATATCAAATGTAATTTACTTATCATTTCATGTTTTAAGGCATCATGGAATAGAATTGCCTAATCATACTCCATGATGTCTGCATTCCATGCATATAGTTAGTCATCTAAGGAAAACTTTATAATGTGACTCACCTATTAGAGGGAGAAACTATTATAGATGTTTCCATGCACATAAATTATCCTCCAATTGATCAATTTTATTATGGATTCACTCATTAATCTAATGTCATTGACTTTTATATTGCTTGTGAAACTTCCACTCACTCACCTCTGGCGCTATTTTTATTGATTTCATTATTCTAAGTTGATCAAGGATATGATAACTAATATTCCTGATCATCATTAGAAGTTTGTAATTCCTTTCTTTTCCTGTCCTCCTTAGGTAACTATATCGATTATATTATGGTAACATTGGAGATCAAACTTAGAAATTTTTCCATGTCTCTTTGTACTCCTTTTTTTTTTGTTCTTTTCTTGTTCTAATAGTGTGTTTATTAACTTACAAGGTGGTTTAACATATGTTTCATCCATTTTGTCGTCGTTCGATGTGTACCTTTGGTGAACTAAATTTGTACTCTCAATTTGATTACTTATAATTCCTCCAAACATTTCTTGAATAGTTAGTGGCTTCTTTCATCCATCATTTTACCTCAAATTAGGTTTGCATTTTATGTGGTTGTATCTTACTTTACATCTAACGGTCTTGTCAAAATGTCCATAGTCATGTTTTCATTACCATTCTTCCTCCCTTCAAGAGTTGACTTCTTTGGAGAAAAGTCAGCCAAATAATCTTTATATATGCCTAAATAATCACCATGAATCATCTTATATAGCTTCAACCGTTCATATCAACGATAAATTTCCCTTTCCTAATTCACATTGTTAACTTACATATATACTTAGATAATAATTAAAGTATTAACATAAGAAAATGGTATAAAATATTTGCATAAAATTCATATCGTCAATAGTTATAGTTATCATGTAGTAAGATATATACATGGAAAGCTTAGCATCACTAGAAGAATGGGATGTTTCAATTGCATAAAATAATTAAGATAGTTCCCATTCTAATGTTCAAAAGTTCCAATAAAGTTTAATGTCTAAAATGATGTTAAGGCGTTCATTTCAATATAATAATTTGAATGTACTTCAAACTTTACTTGTACTATATACAAAATCTCAAACTTTATTGTGGAAAACTTTTCAGCTGATATCCATGAGTTATCTCAACTCCTTTGTCGGGTGGAATGTAAGGTAAAAGTAATGGCTTAGCAATTGAGTGGAATTGAGCTTCGAAAATACAACTTTCTTTATTTTTAGTGAAGGTATGCTTTGTTATTATCAAAGATCCATAATACGGACAATTGATATATGTCTTCGATACATACATTCACATTAATTATCCCATCTCTTCTAATAAAATGTATCGTCCTAGGCTTCATAGCTTTCGAATATCGAATTATATAAAAATTTCATTTTATCGTGATTGTTAAAGCTTCAATTTCTTCCAAAAGTGGAAAAACCATTTTCCCTGTTATTGAATGTTACATAACACTGAATACTTTGGGGTAAATGATTGTAATATTCCTAATTAGCAACAGCTAATTGGAATATTTGATTTTTGTATAGTTTTGCTGACTATAGTTTATTAATAAATAAAAAGTGAGAGGAGGGGTCTAACTCACTTAAATAAAATAAAGTGTTTCCCTAGTAGCACAACGTTATAACTTATGGGGAGCCATGGGGGTCCAACACCACGCAGAGGAGGGGGCCCACGTAGCCTCTAGGAGCTTCTACGCAGATGGAGGAGGAGCATGTGGAGGAGAGTAGGGTTTTGGAGAGGGGCCAACGTTATAAAAGGTGGGAGAGCCTTCTCATTTGGCATTCTTGTTGTTGATGATATTTGAGCTAGACTTTTGTCTTCTTGAGCACGCTGGTTGTTTAGCCTGTCTGCAGCACTGTTTAGTGCGTTGAGTGTCTTCGGTCGGAGATCTCACCCTTAGCCCCGGGGGACTTCGAGTGCCTGCTTGGGTAAGGTCATTTCTTCAGTCTTTAGCGGGAGGTTTGGTTCGTTGTTTTGTTGAGGAGCTGGGCTTCTCTTGTGACTGCGCAGTCCCTGGGAGAGAGGACGCAGTTCTACTTGGAGGTGTTCCGTTGCAGGGTTTCTGCAGGAGTTTCAGTTGATATCCGGAGTGGAGGATCAGTCTTTGCCAGTAGGAGGTTTCCCGAGGAGTTTGTGGCACTGTTTCAGCTATTATCATTTGGCATCTGCGCTGAGCCTTGGAGGGCAGCGTAATTCCTTGAGGAGGGACTTTCTGGTGATTTTCGGAGGTTGACCATTTTTGATATGGTTTCTGGGTTTTGTTTGGGTTGGTGAGTACAGGTGGTCCGCAGATTTTCAGCTCATTCCGGCAAGGGGATCAGCCCCTAGTTTTCAGTCTATTCCAGCAGCAGCAGTTTTACGGCAGATTTCCATCAGCTGGGATGCAGTTTCTTAGAGCAGCCATTTTCTGTCTTTCCGAGAGAGTTCTCCACTTGCCTTGAGCAAGAATAGGTGCTATCATTCCGATCATCTATTGTATTTCTTTATATTCTCAGATTAATAAAATGGCTTAGCATTCCCGGCATTTTTATGGGTATTTGCTTTATGTTCTATTTCTGGCATTTTCTATATTGTCATATGCTTGTATTGCTGTCTATTTCCCTTTCGGGATATTACAGTGGTATCAGAGCATAGATCTGGCTCAGCCTGTGGAGCTAGCAGTCTATGACACCGAGGGATAAACCCTACATCTGTTACAGAGGTAGGAAATACAGAGACATTGAGTGTAGGTTGGAGAACACCTACGGAGAGGGAGACTGTGTTCGAGTGGTGGACATGGATCAGGAGCAGCCTGTGATAGATACAGAGCAGGAGCAGCCTGTGACAGATGCAGAGCAGCAGGGTCCTATGGCAGGGGCTGATGATGATGCGAGGAGATATAGGGAAATGCTCCTCAAATCAGTACAGGATCTGTCGAGACAGATGGAGACGATGGGGCAGAGATTCGCTGCCGTGGAGGCTAGACAGCGTGAAACCCCAAGGGGTTTTCAGATTGGTGAGGGATCGGGCACATCCCACCATATGCCGGAGCGCGAGACTACCCCCCTTATGGCATCGCATGCACCCACGCGATCCACTATGCCCACCTTCCTAGGAGCGGACACAGGGGCAGGAGCACAGCAGGAGCCAGAGCCTGGCCACATGGGTGACTATTTTGCAGAGTATCAAGCATACGGGCAGGAGTTCAGAGATGCTATCTCGTTCAGAGACTTTGTTAAGCTCCAGCGGGACAGTAGACCCCGCGATCATCATAGAGGGCACCAGTATCATCATGACGGAGACAACCACCGCACAACTAGCAGATTTCATTTGCCCACGTTTGATGGTTCATCAAACAGTTCGGCAAAGTCTTGGGTGGAAAAGTTGGACATCTATTTCCAGCTTAATCAGATGTCGGAGACAGAGGCCATTAAGGTGGCAACATTACATTTGGATGGTGAGGCCCAGGACTGGTGGTTTCATGGGATGACGACACTCGGGCATTCTACAGTGATGACATATGCCGAGTTTACCAGGAGGGTGATAGAACGTTTTGACCGGAGGGATCCGGAACAACACTTTGTTGAGCTGATGAGGCTCAAGCAGACTGGGAGCCCAGAGACTTACATTGCGGATTTCTTGAGGGTTTCAGTGATGGTGCCAGATCTATCCGCAGCTCGGATGATCTACATGTTTGTGGAGGGATTAGCAGAGCCACTTCGTGGCCTAGTCAGGTCAACTAGACCCGCTACACTTCAGGATGCTATCAGCAGGACCCGAGATTTACAGGATGTCTTACCCAGGACTCAGACACCTTATCCCCAGAGACAGGCTTTCCAGCCTAAGGGGAAGGACGTGAGGATTCCGCCTCCCAAGGGGAACCCCGGACGGGTGCAGATTGATGATGATGCCAGGAGGGAGCTGAAGAAGAAGCGGTTGTGCTTCACCTGCCAGGAGCCATGGGCACCAGGACATAGATGTGCTGCTGGGAAAGCACATTTCATTGAGGTCTTCTCCAAGAGCAGCGGGGAAGAGGATGAGGAGAATGATGTGGAGGCAGGAGATTGTCATGCAGTGCAGGATACTTTGCCACCTCCACCAGCAGCAGCAGGTGGTACGTTGTTTGCACCTACTGGAGGAGCCCTTGCAGCATTGCGGGGAGTTCCCAAGTATTTGACGCTGCACGTATGGGGGACAGTGCGTGGCCAGCGAGTATCAGTCTTGGTCGATAGTGGGGCAACCCACAACTTCATCGATGCGCAGATGGGAGCGGAGAGGTATACAGACTGAAAGCTTCGATGGATTTTCAGTTTTGGTCCCAGGAGATCAGACCATGGTGTGTGCTCGATATGTTCTCGAGTTATCGGTGACGATGGGCACCTATACATTGACAGATCACTTTTTTGTGGTCGATATTCCGGACACCAACATGATACTGGGTGTTCAGTGGCTTATCACTCTAGGGAAGGTCACGACGGATTGGAAGGCCCTAGAGATGGAGTGGGATGATGCCAAGACAGGGAGGCATGAGAAGATACGGGGACAGCACACATATCCGCCTCAGACTGTTTCGGCTCATCGGATGGAGGCAACCTTCCGTAAGGGAGACATAGAGTGGGCAGTAGAGCTGCGGGCATCAGAGGCAACGACTACGGGACAGGCAGTGCACCCAGAGGTACAGACCATCCTTGACAGGTATGCCACAGTATTCGGGGATATTCCGCCAGGGCAGCCACCGGATCGGGGGTTTGAGCATACCATTGAGCTGGAGCAAGGTATACAGGCAGTGATCACCACACCCTATAGGCATCCCAAGGCCTATCGGGATGAGATTGAGCGAGCTATTCAGGAGTTGCTGGCCCTTGGGCACATTCGGCCGAGCACGAGTCCTTTTGCTTCTTCTGTGGTGTTGGTGAAGAAGAAGGACGGCACATTGCGGATGTGCATTGATTACAGGGCTCTGAACAAGAAGACCCTGAAGAACAGGTACCCCATTCCTAGGATCGATGAGTTGATGGACGAGTTGAGAGGAGCACGGTTCTTCTCAAAGATTGATTTGAGATCTGGGTACCATCAGATTCGCGTGAGGGAACAGGACATTCCCAAGACCGCCTTCAGGTGTCATTATGGGCACTTTGAGTTTCTGGTTATGCCTTTTGGGCTGACCAACGCACCCGCCACCTTTCGGTCGTGCATGAACCATATCTTCCGTAGTCATCTGAGGAAGTTCGTATTGGTCTTCTTCGATGACATACTCATATATAGCAGGACTTGGGAGGAGCATCTCCAACATATTGAGACAGTATTACGCATCTTGGAGGAGCAGCAGTTCTATGCCAAGCTCTCCAAATGTGAGTTTGGGTTGACGGAGATGTTGTACTTGGGACATATCATAGGAGTGGACGGAGTGAGAGTCCACGAGGAGAAGATCCGGGCCATCAGAGATTGGCCAGAGCCGAGGAACGTGACCGAGCTTCGGGGATTCATTGGCATTTGCACCTACTACAGGAAGTTCGTCAAGGGTTTCTCACACCTCGCTGCACCCCTCACAGATTTGACAAAGAAGGGGGCATTCAGTTGGTCAGATACAGCACAGCGAGCCTTTGATAGGCTCAAGGAGGTGATGAGTAGCTGCCCCGTGCTTGCATTGTCGGATTTCACGCAGCCATTTGTCTTGGAGTGCGATGCGTCGGGAGAGGGGATCGGCGCAGTATTGATGCAGGGTGGTCACCCTATAGCCTTTGAGAGCCGGAAACTCCTTCCGCATGAGAGGTTGTATTCTATATACGACAAGGAGATGTTGGCCATTATGCATGCATTGGCCAAGTACCGGCAGTATTTGTTGGGCAGTAGATTCAGGGTGAGGTCCGATCACAACAGCCTCAGGTTCTTTCTAGAGCAGAAGCAGTTGCAGGAGAGGCAACAGAAGTGGATCAGTAAGATCCAAGCATATGACTTTGACATTGAGTATGTCAAAGGCAAGAATAACGTGGTAGCAGATGCCCTTTCACAGAGACCGGCCACGTTATCTCTTATGAGCTTGGATACAGATTGGAGGGCTCGACTGTTAGTGGAGTACTCTAAGGACAGGTTTGCATGTGAGGTGCTGGATGGACAGGTAGCAGATGACAGGTACAGGGTGGTTGATGAGATCATCTATTACAGGGACAGGATCTTCTTGACTGAGGGATCTCAGCTTAAGAAGAAGATACTCCATGCGTCACATGACTCTCCATTGACTGGCCATCAGGGGTTTACCAAAACCTACAGGGCCATTAGAGAGAGGTTCTCATGGAAGGGCCTCAAGGAGGACATACTCCAGCATGTCAGGGAGTGCGATGTTTGTCAGAGGAACAAGGGAGAGATGAGCCATCCTGCAGGGTTGTTGCAACCTCTTCCCATTCCAGAGGGGAAATGGGAGAGCATATTGATGGACTTCATCACAGGGTTGCCCATGGTGCAGGGCAAGGATTGTATCTTTGTCGTCATTGATCGACTGACGAAGTACGCGCACTTTTTCGCCATGTCCGCACACTACAAAGCAGCACAGGTGGCCGAGCTGTTCTTCAGAGAGATTTTCAGATTGCATGGTCTTCCTAAGACCATTATCAGTGACAGGGACATCCGCTTCATGGGCGGATTCTGGCAGGAGCTTTTCCGGCTAGTGGGGACAGAGTTGACACCGAGCACTAGTTATCACCCACAGACGGATGGACAGACGGAGATAGTTAACAAGTGGCTGGAGGGCTACTCGCATAACTATGTCAGTGGGCAGCAGCGAGCATGGCTAAAGTGGCTGCATCTGGGAGAGTATTGCTATAACACGACGCATCACATGTCCATTGGTATGTCACCGTTCTATGCTTTGTATGGGTATCATCCTTTATCTTTTGTGGACGTGATGTTTGGTGTTAGCAGGGCTCCGAGAGCCAAGATTTGGATCCAAGAGAGTCAGGACATCCTCCGAGCTCTCAAGGATAACATGGCCACAGCGCAGAACCAGCAGAAGCTGTATGCTGATAGACATCGAATAGAGAGACAGTTTGAGGTAGGAGACTTGGTCTACCTACGATTACAACCATACCGACAGTCGTCACTTAAGCAGAAGGGGGCTGAGAAGCTCAAGCCCCGCTTTTATGGGCCGTACAGGGTGATACGCCGGATTGGACAGGTTGCATATGAGCTAGAGCTGCCCCCAGGCAGCAAGATTCATAATATTTTTCACGTATCATGCCTGAAGAAGGCGTTGGGACAACATGTGACAGTCACGGATGAGCTACCACCCACGGATGATGAGGGGCATTTGGTGTTGCAGCCAGAGGCTATTATTGATACCAGGGAGAGGCAGCTATGGAGCAGGATGGTCCGGGAATTCTTGGTGAGGTGGAAGAATTTGCCGGATGAGGATGCCACTTGGGAGAATGAGAAGATTCTGCAGCATCCATCACTTCAGTTGCTTGAGGACAAGCAACATTTTGCCGAGGGAGACTGTAATATTCCTAATTAGCAACAGCTAATTGGAATATTCGATTTTTGTATAGTTTTGTTGACTATAGTTTATTAATAAATAAAAAGTGAGAGGAGGGGTCTAACTCACTTAAATAAAATAAAGTGTTTCCCTAGTAGCACAACGTTATAACTTATGGGGAGCCATGGGGGTCCAACACCACGCAGAGGAGGGGGCCCACGTAGCCTCTAGGAGCTTCTGCACAGTTTGATGAGGAGCACGTGGAGGAGAGGGAGACCACGTTAGGGTTTTGGAGAGGGGCCAGCGTTATAAAAGGTGGGAGAGCCTTCTCATTTGGCATTCTTGTTGTTGATGATATTTGAGCTAGACTTTTGTCTTCTTGACCACACTGGCTGTTTAGCCTGTCTGCAGCACTGTTTAGTGTGTTGAGTGTCTCCGGTCGGAGATCTCACCCTTAGCCTCGGGGGACTTTGAGTGCCTGCTCGGGTAAGGTCATTTCTTCAGTATTTTGTGGGAGGTTTGGTTGGTTGTTTTGCTGAGGAGCTGGGCTTCTCTTGTGACTGCGCAGTCCCTGGGAGAGAGGACACAGTTCTACTTGGAGGTGTTCCATTGCGGGGTTTCTGCAGGAGTTTCAGTTGATATCCGGAGTGGAGGATCAGTCTTTGCCAGTAGGAGGTTTCCCGAGGAGTTTGTGGCACTGTTTCAGCTATTATCATTTGGCATCTGCGCTGAGCCTTGGAGGGCAGCGTAATTCCTTGAGGAGGGACTTTCTGGTGATTTTCAGAGGCTGACCATTTTTGATATGGTTTCTGGGTTTTGTCCGGGTTGGTGAGTACAGGTGGTTCGCAGATTTTCAGCTCATTCCAGCAAAGGGATCAACCCCTAGTTTTCAGTTTATTCTAGCAGCAGCAGTTTTACGGCAGATTTCCAGCAGCTGGGACGCAGTTTCTTAGAGCAGCCATTTTCTGTCTTTCTGAGAGAGTTCTCCACTTGCCTTGAGCAAGAATAGGTGCTATCATTCCGATCATCTATTGTATTTCTTTATATTCTCAGATTAATAAAATGGCTTAGCATTCCTGGCATTTTTATGAGTATTTGCTTTATGTTCTATTTCTGGCATTTTCCATATTGTCGTATGCTTGTATTGCTGTCTATTTCCCTTTCGGGATATTACAATGATCAAGGATAACTCATAGAAATACACCTAGAGCTATATTATGATTGTTGCTATAATTATGAAAATAAGGCGGTGATATCCAAGAATCAACACAAGATCTCGGGAAATAGTTGGAAACTGAGTTATTTCCCATTTTGATCATTCGCCCTAGTTCTTTCAACTTAGTCAAACAGACCCCTTGTAATATCCCGGAAGGGAAATAGACAGTAATACAAGCATACGACAATATAGAAAATGCCAGAAATAGAACATAAAGCAAATACTCATAAAAACGCCGGGAATGCTAAGCCATTTTATTAATCTGAGATATAAAATGTAATACAATAGATGATCGGAATGATAGCACCTATTCTTGCTCAAGGCAAGTGAAGAACTCTCTCAGAAAAGACCGGAAATGGTTGCTCTAAGGAACTGCGTCCCAGCTGCTAGGAAACTGCCGGAAAACTGCCACTGCTGGAATGGACTGGAAACTAGGGGCTGCTCCCCTTGCCGGAATGAGCTGAAAATCTGCAAATCACCTGTACTCCCCAACCCGGACAAAACCCAGAAACCATATCAAAAATTGTCAGCCTCCAAAATCCACTGAAGAAACCCTCCTCAAGGAATTACGCTGCCGGGCAAGGCTCAGCGCAGATGCCAAATGAAAATAGCTGAAATAGCGCCACAACTCCTCAGGAACCCTCCGACTATCAAAGACTAATCCCCTACTCCGGATATCCACTGAAACCCCTGCAGAAATCCCCAAACCGGAACACCTCCAAGAAGAACTGCGTCCTCTCTCCCAGGGACTGCGCAGTCACAAGAAAAGCCCATCTCCCCAGCAAAACAACCAACCAAACCTCCCGCTAAAGACTGAAGAAATAACCTTGCCCGAGCAGGCACTCGAAGTCCCCCGGGGCTAAGGGCGAGATCTCCGATCGGAGACACTCAACGCACTAAACAGTGTTGCAGACAGGCTAAACAGCCAGCGTGCTCAAGAAGACAAATGTCTAGCTCAAATATCATCAACAACAAGAATGCCAAATGAGAAGGCTCTCCCACCTTTTATAACGCTGGCCTCTCTTCAAAACCCTAACGTGGTCTCCCTCTCCTCCACGTGCTCCTCCTCAATCTGCGCAGAAGCTCCTAGAGGCTATGTGGGCCCCCTCCTCTATGTGGTGTTGGATCCCCATGGCTCCCCATAAGTTATAACGTTGTGCTACTAGGGAGATACTTTATTTTACTTAAGTGAGTTAGACCCCTCTTCTCACTTTTATTTATTAATAAACTATAGTCGGCAAAACTATACAAAAATTGAATATTCCAATTAGTTATTGCTAATTAGGAATATTACACCCCTAGATCAACTTTGCATTCCTCAACACTTAAATCTATGAATTGAAGTTCTCCTGAAGACATTTCTACCTATATGAAATCGTTTTGCTTGCAGTTGCCAACCCATATCTATTTAATGCATATAACGAAATGAAACTATCAATAGCACCAATATCAAATAATATTTTGATTTTTATGACGTTAATAGTACATGAGGACTTCACTATAGTGGACTGATGTTCTGCACTTTCCTCGAACAACCCCCAGGGAACATTGTCCGATGTGAGATGCAATTGCTTTTCTAAATTTCCTCACCAAATCAAAGCACTTTCCTTTAGCTAAATATAACAATCTTTGTCTTAGAGGTAGAAAAATATTCTCCTAGCGTGAAACACCTTGTCATTCCTTCCAATTATGCTTCAGTACAGTCTCCGACTCGCCCTCCTAGAAAATCTAGGAGTTTAATATTTTGTAGCTCTCTAGAAATATCCTCTTGTGAATGTCTATAATCTAAATCTTTGGACTCCTTTGGCTTTCCTCCCTCAAGGTGAGATCGCTCTTCCTTGGAACTGGTTATCGTCGGTCTTAATAGTTTATTAAGAGGTTTTAATTGTTTAGCCTCAATTTTTGTTGTGTTTTAACAATTTACAAATGCCAGCGTGTTACACTCTATCCCTTTAGAGGAAGAATATTCGCTCCCAAAATATCTCTCTATTTAATAATAAAATAAATAAATTCCTCAAGCCCAATACCATCCTATCTACGTAACTATTTTAAATCTCACCATATTTAAATATAAGAAGCAATCACACACACACACACACACACACATATATATATAGATACATCCTTAAACCTAAGAAATACAAGTATTAACTGATATGAAATGAATATTTTAACCCAACCATCTCCACTATGATAAAATATTTAATAATAAATTATCAAGAATAGAAATATCCACTCGGCCAATTATCCAAAATCGAAAACCATTTTCAATGAAAAAATCATATTAATTATAGATCTTTTAATAATTTACCAAAAACACCATAAGCCACCATGGCGTTTTAATTTTTATTTTCATTTTTTATATTCCAACTCCTTGTAAGTATATCCAAATTTTATTTGGCATCTTCTTGCACATATAGTGCATTGTTCGCAAGTCACGATCAGATCATTTGAAAGCATTTATTTCCAAATACTAATTGTCCTCATCAACTTGGATATAGCATTTATTTTCAGAATTCAATGTCATTGCAATGGTCCTGGGAGACAATAATTTAGATTTGGGCCATGACAACATGGTTTCATCATTATGTGTGCTGGTTTCATCATTATATTCACTCTTTAAGGATTGGTAGGCGAGTATAGGTACAAGGCCATATTGATATTTGATTCGATGTGGTCAAACAAAATTTGTCATTTCATACACAGTCATGTTAAGATCGTTGAAGTAAATTTATAATCCTCTCGAGATTTCTGGAAACTTTATAGTATGGCAAATTTCTTATAACTAAATCTGTATAAAAACTTAAAACCCATTCCTTCGATTACAAATGGCACTAAAATACATATTCAAAGTTTTTTTAGAGACACTCGGAAATATGACTGCTTTATTTTTCATTTTAAAATCCCTCCCTTTTCTTTTGACTCTTTCCTAGCAAGAGTTTTTTTTGTTTTTTTTTGTTTAGCACCGTTTAGTTTTATTAATTGATTTTAACGAACAATAACTAGTTTTTTTTTTTTTTTTTTAGAAACTTCTGCCGCGTAGCAGAGTTTGCATCTCTGAGTACGTAATACGGTCTTGACTCGTCACACATAGAAGAGATGGATCAACTGTGACATGTGGTCCTACAAGAGATGAGTGGCCTCAGACCGTGGATAGAAGATGTGATACACGTGAATCTGCCCCTCCACCTCCATCAACTCCGCCTCCTTCCCACAACTCTGTAGCAAATCGTAGTACGGTAATCCGCGCGGTTTAAGCCTATCCAATCTCGCCACTGCCACCAACACGAGAGGTAGCGGAACGTCGTGGAGGTCGGGAGACAGAGGCCCTTCAGGATTACTAGCTGGATGGTCACGATTCGAGCCCACCGGAAGGGCCATCCTCCACAACAGGTCGCATAATTCAATCTCGCTAGCTTCTGCTTCAGAGGCTGCCTTCTCAGATTCGATTCTCTCCTCACTAACGAAATAGAGATGAATGGCAATGAGCCCTTTGATGTGGAGCGGCCCCCGATCTCGACCCACGGTCATCGTGCCGACGATATGAATGATATTGCCCCTTGCGCTTTCCCCACCCTTGAAACACCACGAGTAATCGTCGTACGACTCAAGCCAGGGCTCCGCCTTACCACCGTTGATGGCGGCCCATTCAACTACGTAGCAACAGTCGTCGTAAGCAGCAGGGAGGCGATGATCGAGCATTAGACGGTAGTCGACGAAGATTACCAGCACTTGCACTACCCTTGCCACACCGCTCAAGAATGAATGAGTGATTTCCCAGGAAGAGGCGAACCTAGCCCATGGCGACGTTAATGATGATGTCCTTCCACTTGGTGCCCTCCTCCGCTACTTGCTCTGACGCAGCCATAAGTGGCTGCTCATAACGCGAGATGGAGCCGCTGGCGTATATTTTTAAGAACCCGGGAACGTCCCTCACCACCTTCTGTGGCATCTCCATCTTCGGCCCCTTTCCCAGCACCACCACTAGGCGCGGATTCGAAACAGAGAGTGATTGCAAATCCTCTCCCCAACAATGTTATTCATTTTACGAGCAAATAGTGCCATGAAGGTCTTGTCGAAAAGATTATCACTGTAACGTGTCTTCTGTCCCATGGGTGCAAGTTGTCCCGACGACTCTGCTATGCCACATTATATAATAAACTTTCTCCGCAAAACAAAACTGCAATTTTTCCTGTGAAATTTATAGGTTGAAGAATTATTGTCCCTTAGAATTCCTTGACAGTTGAATTTGCCCAAGCTGTTGGCAACCACCTGCAACTTTGATTTCGCGGATTGTACAGACATTTTTATTGATGTATATTAACGTACATGTTTTGGAATATAAAGTTGAAATGCGCCTAGTAAGAACAATTCCAACGAGGATGATTGAAGGCAATGGATGGTTGCAAGCAAAAGCGCATCGAGCTTGAGTGACAGTCATGCCAGCAACTGTGCTTTTATCTGTAGAAGGGTGGGCAGCTCGTGCTAGTGGCTTCGAATTGGACACGTTGCGTTAATCATAATCATAGCCTGATCCTTCCTTCCCAACCTCTGGATGGTTAACCTGGTTTAATGTTTTATAGGTAACATGATTCTATATCCATATGTTTTTGCAGTGTTTTTCCCAGTGGGACAATTATATTTATCCATAACGATTTTTTTTTTTTACTAGTTTTTCTCCATTAATCCAGTTTCAGTAAGATAAATCTTTAAATTAAATGATTCTTAGTTCAGAATTATTAGTTCAGAGAATTACAAAGATGATTAAAGAAAGGGCCTCAGGTCCTACAGAGTTTGAAACTCGCTCTGATACCATGTGTAATACCCTTGATTTGTACAATTTAACCATATGTAGTACTCAAATTAAACAATTTAACCATATGTAGTACTCAAATTAAACAATTTAACCATGCAATTTAACCAAAGAGTTTATTACAATTTCATGAAAGTGTACAAATCTAATTTTATCATCTAGTTTGGAGAATGATTGGAATTTCAAAGAGGATTTCAGTAGAATACTTGGCAATCGATTGTAACAGTTTGTAGCAATTCCTGTTGCAGCAGTTACTCAAACCGACTCTACCTCCCAGCCTATCTGGGATCTACCTATATGGTCCCCAAACCCAGAAGGTGATCTTCTGGCCCTCCGTGCCCAGAATTCCAAGAACAAGCAAGACTCTCAATCAATATTATTGTCAGAATTCCTCTCCTTCTCCTCCTCTTCAGAATTTTCCCCTTCCTCTTCAGGATTTCTCTCCTTTTCTCCAAGTTCTCCTTCCTTTTCAGAAATTTTCAACCCCTTTCTTCTCCTCCAAGTTCATGGTTAAATAGATTGGATTCACATTAAAATATTACCTTTTAATAAATATCTAGGATTCACATAAATATTACCTTTTAATAAATATCTAGGATTCACATTAAAATATTACCTCTTAATATATATATATATATATATATATATATTAACTACTTTATTTACTTTATAACAATTAAATGAAAATTGCATTTTCATTATTTATATTAATGGGTCATTACATCTTTGCTGAACATTTGATATAATAATAAGAAGATTTGATTAGAAGGTTTTCCCCATCTTGGGGTTTTTCCCCGGCATCTGCCAAATCTGATGTCCTCTTGTCTTGGCTTGTCTTTTGCATTTATTTTTATGTTCTATCTATAGTTACTGTCAATGTGATTTATGGTTAATGTGATTGCTAAACTAAATTGGAAATTGTCATTGGGCTGCTAAAGGAACATTGCAGTAATTGTGCTAATCATAGAACATACTATTGTTAACTAAAATTTAACATGGTATCAGAGCCCAGGTGAAGACAAAGCCCAAGCAAGAGAGAGAAAAACAATCACTAAGGGAGATCTGTTAGATAAGATCATTGGACTAGCCTCAATGGTTACTACATCTTACTTCAAATCCGAGGATAAGCTCAAGGAAAAATCTGACTATCATGCATGGAAGATGACTTTGGACTTGAATTTTGAAGAGCACGATGCCATGAACTATGTGCAGAGAAGAGTGGTTGATCCTCCTTCAAATGCACATGCTGCTGCTAAAACAAAGTATAAGAAAGGTGAGGTTAAAGCTAAGAGAATTATCATAGATTCCATTCAAAAGCATTTGGTTGCCTATATTTCTGATTTGGGAACATCTAAGGAGATGTATGATAAGCTGGTTGGGATGTTCAAAGTGAACAATGCAAATCAAATCCTCTTTCTCAAGGACAAGTTGAAGGACATCAAGATGGATAAAGGGGAGTCTATCCAATCCTACTTTATGAGAATAAAATGACCTACTATCTATTGGAGAAGTTATTGCTGATAGAGAGCTCACTCTCATTGCACTTGGAGGTCTCTCAAGAGCAAGGGATGCGTTTAACACCACCATTCTCAACAATGATAAGATACCTAGTTTCGATGAATTATTGGCTGGATGCGCTCAAGAGGAGACAAAGATGATGAACATAGACAAGCCTTCAAATGGAAAGGAACCTTCTGCCTTCTTTTCTCATGCAAAGAAGAAAAATAATGATGGTCCAAGAAAACAAGGTCAAAGGTTCAAGCAGGGATTCAAAGAAGGAAGGAAAGGAAGGTGCTACAATTGTAATAGGTTCGACCACTATGCTAGAGAGTGTCCTCACAAGAAGGATTCTCCAAGAGATGACAATAACAACAACACTAATTTCAAAGGCAATGGAAGTCAAAGGAACAACAGGTTCAACAATAAAGGAAAGAGGAATGCTCTCGCTGCTCTATATGGAAATGGTCGACCTCCCAAAAGGTTGAGAAATTCTAGGTATGAGGAAATTAATGTTGTAGAAAAACAAAAGGAGTTTTATCTTATTTTCGCTTTATCTACTATCTCTCCTTTGGATACTTTGGATCATTGGTTAATTGATAGTGGACTCTCAAGGCACTTCATTGGGTACAAAGAGGCCCTCTCAAAGTTGATTGAAAGGAAGACTAATTTGGAGATCATACTTGGAGATAATGTTACCTACCCCGTGAAAGGGATAGGTACTGTTGTATGTTGCATGAATTTCCGGTACGTGGGTACTTTGGGTGCGTGGGAATGAGTATCTAGTACAGCTAGAAGTTTCTCCCAAATTTACACGAAACGTCAAGTTGGGAGCGACAACAATATAATATATTAAAAATTGAAATTTAATATATATTAAATTCTTTTTAAAAAAAAATAAAATGTAAAGATTAAATAATGTACATGCTAAATTGAATTTTTAAATGATTCAAGAGACAACCATAAAAAGTTAAAACCAAAACTAAAAGCCACCCAAATCATATCAATGTAACCATACTAGAAAAAAGGAAAAAGCCTAAAGTAGTACATAATTCAAAATACCCAAGAGCCAAAATATAGCAACAAAAATACAAATCTTAAGATGATCATAGAGTACGATCTTCAACATCAAGGAGATCCATATAGGCTTGAGCATCACTAGGTATCGGATCAACATCATCATCATCATCAGATGCAACAATCTCATCTAAAGGTATGCCAACCCAGAGAGAGTGATCGATTCAAAGGGGAAGACCAAAGAAATAGGCATGAACAACTGGTTTTGGTAAATTTCGAAATATTTGGATTTTATTTTTGAAGCATATTGATTATTTTTAAATTATTATTATTTTTTTGTCTAATAGCTGGTTGGAATTCAAATTGAAATTTAAACTTAATAACATAAATTAATTGAAATATCAAAAATAATCCATACAATGTCACTAGAGAAACCATAGTAAATTTACAACAACAAATTAGAATTAAACTTTCAAATCTATCATTGACCTTGGCGTACCTGCAATTGCAATTGACGCACTTGGTTGCGCTATAGGTGATTAATCTACAAAGTTCCAATTGAATGGATGTGCAACAGGTGATTAATGTACATAGTTTGCAAATTCATTTGTAAAATCATCTGCTCCACTTCTCTAATCTCTTCTCCACCAGCAATCACACAGGCATGAATACATAAAGAGACATACAGATATAACAACTACTCAAGCATAATTACACAACATTTGCCAATGAGTTACATGGACCAGTCCATCCATGTCCGTTTAGATGCTCCTTGATGGAGCGGAGCTCCCACATGCTCCAGATCAGTGTTTTCCATGGCACACATTCCAGAAACTCGAAATATCTCACCGCCATGCTCCTAAAAGGCTTCCACGTACCTGAAGAAGCTCCCCTTGTTTTTGGGGCGTTTCCTACCAACTCCCAAGCTCCCAGGAGCGTCAGAGCTTGGGGTACATGATCTCCAGGGGTTGGGAGTGGTACCTGTGCAACATAGGTACTGTCACTCTTCACTTGAATCAAGGTCAAACCATTCATCTACAAGAAGTGTTATATGTGCCTGATTTGAAGAAGAACCCAGTGTTTATTTTTGCGATGGAAGATAAAGGCTTCAAGGTAGCATTCATTGATGGAAAGGTATGTATTTGGCAAAGAAACCCTAAAGATGCATTCACACTTGGATTTAGGGTTGATGGTGTCTATCAAGTTGGAGGAAGTCCTTTGGGAGCCTTGACTTGCAATACTTCTCTTCAATCTGAATTATGGCACCGAAGATTTGCCCACCTTCATTACAAAGCCTTACCTGGGGTAAGGAAGATGGTGATAGGTATGCCCGAGTTCAACATGAATCATGAAGGAGTTTTTCAAGGTTGTGCAACTGGGAAACTTACAATGGGACCATTCCTTTCTAGTGAAAGCCAAACTACCGATATTCTTCAATTGGTCCATTCTGACCTATCTGGTATGTTGCCTATAACATCATTGGGAGGATACTTATACTCTGCAATCTATGTTGACGACTTCTCACGCAAAACATGGATCTATTTCTTGAAAAAGAAGGATGAAGTGTTCAAATAGTTCTGTTCTTTCAAAGCATTGGTGGAAAATAAAAAGAGAAGAAGATCAAAATATTGAGGACCAACAATGGAACCGAATATAAAGCAAATGAATTCAATGACTTTTGTAGAGAGGCTGGCATTAAGAGGGAGACAACCGTTCCATACACTCCTGAGCAAAATGGAGTTGCTGAAAGGAAGAAGCAAACAATCATAGAAGCCACCCGTGCCATTCTCCATGATCAAGGCCTACCGAAGTTCTTATGGGGTGAAGCTGCTAACACTTCCGTGTATGTTCAAAATAGGAGCCCACATCAAGCATTGGATTTCAAGACACTCGAAGAAGTTTTCATTGGTAAGAAACCTAATGTTTCTCATTTTAGGATATTTGGTTGACCTGTGTATTTTCATGTGCCTAAAGAGAAAAGAAATAAGTTGGAACCATCTAGGAAGAAAGGTACATTTGCTGGCTACAATGAAAATTCAAAGGCATATAGAATCTATGTGGCTGGTCAAAGAGAAGTGAAAATAAGCCATGATGTCACTTTTGATGAAGATACTGCCCTTGGGAAAGCCGGAGATCTCCCTATCCTAAGGAAGGACAATGATGATGTTGCAGGAAAGCGGGATGAAACTCTGACAGATGAGTCGATGCCCGATGTTGAAGGTCCAATGGATCCCATTGATCCACCTCCCGGTGATCCCTCTACCTCAAGGAAAAGGCCTTTATGGCTCAAAGATACTCTTGAATATGCTAAAAGACATATTTCTCCAAGAGGGACATTCCGTGAAAGTAAGAAGCCAAACAGGTATCAAGGGTATTTAGTTGCTATGAGTACGATTGTTCAAACTGAGCCATGTACGTTCGAAGAAGCCGTAACGCAGCAAGTCTGGAAGGATGCGATGAATGAGGAATATGAATCTATCATGAAGAATGATGTTTGGGAAGTGGTGCCTAGACCCAAGGACAAGTCCATAGTCACCTCAAAATGGCTATACAAAATTAAACATGGAGCTGATTGGAGTGATGAAAAGTATAAGGTCAGGTTCGTTGCTCGAGGCTTCTCTAAAAGGGAAGGAGTGGACTATGACAAGATATTTGCACCAGTTGCCCAATATACCACTATCCGATCTATTATTGCTCTACCTGCCACTCAAGGATGGAGCCTACATCAAATGGACGTTAAGAGTGCTTTCTTACATGGCTCGCTCAAGGAGGAAGTATACTTGGAACAACCACAGGGGTTTGAAGCTCAAGATCAAAGGACACACATATGCAAGTTGAAGAAAGCCCTCTATGGGCTGAAGAAAACCCATAGGGCTTGGTATGAGAGGATTGATAGCTATCTTATGAAGCTGGGATTTACAAGGAGCGATGTTGATCCTAACCTATACTTCAAAGTTGAAAAATACATGCCTCTCATTTTGGTCCTTTATGTAGATGATCTCTTTCTGACACGTGCAGACCCTCTCATTTATGAATGCAAGAGGGAATTGGCTTTCGAGTTCGAGATGAAGGACCTAGGTCTGATGCATTACTTCCAAGGTCGGAGGTTTGGCAAAATCTAGGTGAGATTTTCCTTTCTCATGGAAAATACATTGTGAAGTTGCTCAAAAGATGTGGGATGGTGGATTGCAAGTCGGTATCTACTCTAATGGAACTCAACTTCAAGAAACTATGTGGAAGTGTTGTTGGGCTCGAATTGGAAAACCCTTCTGAATATAGACAACTTTTGGGGGCCCTGATGTTCTTGGTAAACTACCGTACGAACATATGCTTCGTTGTGAATATGTTGAGTTAATTTATCGTCGAGCCTCATCACATACATTGGATTACTGCTAAGAATCTCCTGAGATATCTCTGTGGCACAATCAACTATGGACTAAGATACACTGCTGGGAATTTGAGGCTACATGGATATACTGATGCTGACTGGGCTGGCAGTGTGGTAGATCGCAAAAGCACATTTGGATATTGCTTCTCATTGGGGTCTGTTTCAATTTCTTGGATGAGCAGGAAGCAAAACTCGGTTTCTCTAAGCACTGCCGAGGCCGAATACATTGCAGCTAGTATGGCTTGTTGTGAGGTTGTTTGGTTAAGGAAGCTCTTCAGTGAGATCTTTGAGCACGTATTGGATACCACTGTAACCTTCTGCGACAACCAGAGTGGGATTTGCCTCTCTAAGAATCCCGTGTTCCACGACTGCTCCAAGCACATTGATATCAGGTACTACTTTATCTGGGATATGGTACAATGGGGAGAAATAAGGCTCTAACACATCAGGATTGATGAGCAGGTCATAGACATCCTCACAAAGCCCTTAGGGAAGGTCAATTTCTTGGCCTTCTGGGAGAGACTTGGAGTCGTGGAAAGACCCTCCCATTAGGGTCCCGCTTGACTGTGAAAATTCCTAGATTGGAGTCCCTACTGTAGCAATCTGATATTATTTCTTCTACTTGTTAATTCTGAATCAAGATATTTACGGTGTTACACTGTAAACATCGAAATATATACTACTACAGCCTTCAAAACATAAAAAATACCATGGAAACAAGTACTGAGCAAGAAGGAAACAAATACACACATATAACACCGTTATTTTTGGACAATGTCCCTGGAAAAACCCAATGCGGGAAAACTGGTGCAGCAATTGAGGGTTTTAATATTATGCAATATTTTTTGAATACAATATAGGATGCCTTACTGGCCATCCATACAAAGAAAATAACTGATAGAGAGTTAGTGAGAAAATGACCTCACACTAACACTGGAGATTCGACACTGACCCAACCCTGGACTAACAAGCCCCACGCTGCCTCTGCGCAGAGCTGTGTCCCTCTGGCTAGGGACTGCGTCACTCCCTTCGGTTGGTTTTTCTGCCAGTTGGGTGTTGATCTTCTGCCCCTCCGGTTTCACACCCTGACTCTCTGGCACTGGATCTGACTGATCCTCAACAAAATAGCAAATCTCTTCAAAGGCTCAGTGCTGCCTCTGCATGGCTCTGCACTGCCCAGCATAGCCCCTACACTGCCTCTTCTGCATCCTCTTCTTTGCGATGTATTCTTGGTTTAGGAAAAATCTCCAACTAAAACTATCTCTGCCCCTCACTGCGTAGAATCAACTCGATGATCTCTCCGGCTGCTCTGCACTGCTCACTTGAGAAATCGATCTCTGGATTCTCTCCGATGTATTTTTCAAATGCCCATCAAGCCTTCTCATATAAATTTCTCATTGAGAAATCAACTACCTAGATTAAAACATAATCAAGGGCTAAGATTAAATTGACTTGATCTTTGTCTTTTTCTAGAAGATTCACACCCAGTTCTATTAATATACTTTAATTATTTAATTCCTTAAGTTTAGACTTAGGCTTCCATTAAAAATAATTTATTATTTTAATAAAACCCCATCCGGGTGGAATTTCCCAAAATGCTTTCTAGGTATTTTGGGATACATGTGTCTAAGCCTCCCTGCAAAATTTGAAACTTACAACACAACTGATGCTACTAGAAATCAACATTGAGTTAAACATTGAGCTCTGGGAGCTCCTGGGGCTTGGGGTACTTCTTGGAGCTATGAGCAACCATAGGGTGTGTGGTTCACCTTCCCCTATTGGTGCACTGTGTACAAGTTGAGTGGTTCACCTTCCCCTGTGATACCCCATGATGGTTGACATGTGTGTAGGGTGAGTGGTTCAACTTCCTCTACGATTGATGACACATATGCATAGGATGAGTGGTTCATCTTCTCCTATGGCATATGAGCAGGATGAGTGGTTCACCTTCTCCTGTTGATGCCCCACCATATATCCTACCCATGTAGTCTGGGTTTCATGGGTAGTACCTCTCATTTGGCCAATGAGTTGGGGAAAAGTGGATAGAGACCATAACACTACAGATGGACGCATCATTTACTGCTGTACTCTCTTTGTCTAGGATGCATGGTGTTCAACAACTTGATCATTTAGGATCAAATCTGATTGGGGTTCTACCCTTGGATTGACTTTTGTCAGTGGAGACTGGCAAGGTCTTGTGACTCATTCTCGATCAATTCTTCTTCATTATTACATCATTGTTCAACAGAGTTGAGACGACATACAAAGATGGTATATGGCGACCAGATGGTATGATGAACTATGATGACAGATGGATTGATAGGTGGAATTCTCCCTAGATGAGAGGGAGTGTTAAAATTGGCAACTAGGGCCAAATTCCACTATTGGACAACTCATTTGATGGAGATGATTATTGCGTTGAATTCCTCTTTTCGAGAGGACTGAAATTGACCTAAAGATCATCAAATTTGGACAAGCAGAAACGTGTTTTTCAATTTATGCCCACACCTGCAAAATGTCTAGGTCAACCTCATCATCATGTATGCTCATGAAGCCCAATGGATGTGACACTTCACCTTCAACTACTTGTATATATACAAGTGTCCTCTCACCTCATTTGGCATCATCATCACTCACACATCTCTCCTTCTCTCATTGGTTCGTACAACTATTGGGCATTCTCTTTTTGTCACACGTGTGGCAAGTAGGATGAATTTCAAGACAAAATTGCAAGGCCAAAAATTTCAGGAAGTGATTGTAGTTTGACCAGCGTTGACTAATGTTGACTTTGACTTTCCAGGCATATTTAGACTTCAATTTTCTGGGCAGATTTCTATTTGGGAAGGCCGTACATATTGGCACAACAACCGATATTTTTTGGGCTGTTTGAACTGCATTGACTGTAGGGTTGGCCAAGTTTGATCACATATTTAATGATTATTTTGGGTTGACTTTGACCATTAATAGAGGTCGTGTTTGACTGCCTTTGATCGAGCTTCAAAGGAGACATTTTCTTACTGATTTGACCACCATTGACTTTCTGGTTAGGGCTGAATTTGACTGTAGTTTATTGCAAATTTGACAAGGTTGTTTTGACTTTGATTTGACAAGTCAACTTTGGCATTTTGTACTCTCTTTCTCTATTGAACATTTGATATAATAATAAGAAGATTTGATCAAAGGGTTTTCGCCATCTTGAGGTTTTTCCTTGGCATCTGCCAAATCTGGTGTCCTCTTGTCTTGGCTTGTCTTCTGCAGTTTATTTTATGTTCTATCTATAATTACTGTCAATGTGATTTATGGTTAATGTGATTGCTAAACTAAATTGGAAATTGTCATCGGGCTGCTAAAGGAAGATTGAAGTAATTGTGCTAAGCATTGAACATACCATTGTTAACTAACATTTAACAAGAATCCAGCAAAGGAACTTGTTTTCATGCATCTTTTGACTTTAAATCTCCTATGAAAGAAGTCACTAGGATTTTTAAGAGAAGCAAATTAGGCTTCCACCCTCTCTATCCAGGTGCTTCCATCATTGACCTTGCCCTAATTGATTCCATTGCCCAATTAAAATTTCTCTTTTCTATATTTCTTGGTAACTGGGGTTAGGGTTTGGTCTAAATCTACATTTTACAACAATTTTGCATCTATATGTTATTGTTCTATTGGTAGGAATTTCATTTAATAAATTAAGAAGCTAAAATCTAGCATTAGTTGAGTGTTTTACCCCTCAAAATAGGGCTGTCATCTAGATATTTATTGCTGTAACATGCATTTTCGGCCATTAAAAACCTAAATTTGACCTATCCCTCACTTGTCTCTTCTATAGCCTTTAATCCTTTGTTGATCTTATAATTTAGAGGATATTTCTTTGATGTTATATGCTATTGCATTTAAGTCACCTTTCACGATGACATGGAACACAGAGGACACAAAAATATGAGTGTTCGACATGTGACACAATGACCTCGGAAAAAAGACATGGAGGACACATTATATATATATATATATATATATATATATATATATATATATATATATATATACTCCATGTCTTACTCTGTGGTCATTGATATATATCCATGTATTGACCCCAGAAACAATACATGGATATATATATATATATATATATATATATATATATATCAATGACCCTGGAAACAAGACATGGAGAATATATATATATATAAAGCAAATTAGTGAATTATCACACATACAGAAATGAAATATAGACCAGTGTTGCAAACTTCACGAAAATTTTTGCGATTTGATCCAAAATATTATTGCTTCGTAGATAGGGGTGATTTAAGTAATTTTTTTGTTTTGTCGATGTTTACCAGTTTTTACTGATTTTTTTCCGATTTTTTTTTTTTTTTTAAATATATATTTTAAATCTGAACTCTCGCCTATTTTATCACGATGCTATTTTTTTCGAAATTGTTATAAACAAAGATTCAAATCTCTTTAGATATTTGAAACTAAAATATTTACAATTTTACCTGATGATGATACAAATTCAATCATACTAGTGCATATAAGTAAAATAGCACCAACTGCAATCCATATTTGAACCAAAAATACATCAACAAAGAGGCTCTAAATGGCTTCTAGAGTCTAAAAAGAGTCATGCTAGAACAAATAACTAGTACTACATGTACCGATATTTCTAAGCAAGGTTGCCAAGGTTGTGGCAACCTTGCTAGATGGGTACGCATAGGGAAGAGACCCACTGTCACCTCGGCTCAAGCTCCCACTATCTAGGTCCAACACCCCTTAAAAAGCCAAGGAAGGAGTTCCTAAATGCCCCCAACAACTCCAGTTTATGTCTAGTGCCTTATATGGAGTCAATGAGGTGGAGGTGTTCTTTATATGTTTGTTGTCTTACATAAAAATAGTGTTTAAAACAATGTATGTTTCTAACAGCAAATGTTAGTAGCCAAAACAACTCAAAGATATGACATGTGACATGGATTTTGGTCTACTAAATTTAACCTAACGAAAAATGTAATTTGTTATCAATTTTGATCTGTTTTTAAGAAGTTATAAGTGAAAATAGTGTTGAATTTTCTATAAGATGCATAGTGGAAACCAATTTTTTGATCTGATAATTACTACCTAATGATATTCAAACAATTTATCTCATGTCATCGATATCATTGAGTAATTATACATAGAAAATTTCAATAGTAAATGCAGTGGAAACAATAAAGATCATAGAAAGACAACCATGCACAATAGAGACAATATTTTTACCCTAGGAAACCCAACCTTGGGAGAAAACCCAACAACTTTTATTTTAGGAAAAATTATTCTTGAGCAAGGTTTACAAATCCAATTTTTCTAGAAATATGTGCCAATATCCAAGTAAAAAAATACCAGTCAAACCATGGCCACCTTCAGCATCCAGCAAGCCTCAACGTGTCCTCTTCAAAGTCTACATTAGGCCTTGCTTCCCTTGCGGCCCTACAACCTACAACTCCTGTGGCCCTTACAGCCCCCTATCTTACCGTGACCTTCTCTCTTGCTTCCCTCTAACTTGGCCTCCTTATGCTTGCCTGCAACTCCTTTTTGCCCTCAAAAAAATGATGAACAACTCACTTGCTTGGTGATAAAAATGAAATGTCACATCATGTATTTATACTCGTCAAATGGGCTAAAATAAGCCAAGAGACACACCCCTTCACTTGGCTGGGCCGACTTGATTTTCTGTGCTGACTTGCACTTCAAAAATAAAAATTTTATTTTAATTTTCTTAGGCCAACTTGGAGACCTATTTGGCATGCGGGAATACCTCCTGATGCTACAAAAATTAAACACTCCCTCTTAGCGAGGGAGGTATTCTCCTTAACTGAATTTTCTCCTTCCCAAAGAAAAAGTTTATGTGCTCGTTATGTTGATGTATGCACATCTATAAATCACTCTATCCTGGTGCAGGCAATGTGACTCCTCACATGCACTTCTATAGATAACTCCATGCTGGAGTAGGCAATGTGAGTATCCTAGCCCATTCACCCCTGGCGAAATCAGCATGGCCCAACCAAAGTCCTTCATGGGTTCTTAAGTATATATATCAGTCTCCTTTGGTCAAATCAGCATTACCTATCCAAGTCTGTTTGGCTTCTTAGGAGAGGATCTTCCCTTGGGCCATTCACCCCTGGCCAAATTAGCATGACCAAACCAAAGTCCTTTATGGCTTCTCAGATGAATTTCATCCATTTCCTCTAGTCAAATTAGCATGACTCACCCAAGTCCTTCTGGCTTCTCAGGAGAAATTTTGTCCGATCCTACAATTACCCTGGGCCATTCACCCCTGGCCAAATGACCTAGCCAAGTCCTTTTGGCTTCTTAGGTTAATGTATCCATCTCCCCTGTTCAAATCAGCATGACACAACTAAGTCCTTTTGGCTTCTCAAGAGATGGTCGACCCAATCTTGCAAAGACATCAACACTCCCTCTCAAAGAGGGAGACATTCAACGTCATGCCAAGCTTGTCTCTGAAGTATACAAACCTTTCTCTAGATAGAGGCTTGGTGAGAATGTTCGTAATCTGCTCATTTGTCGATATGTACTAGAGCTAAATTGCTCTCTTCTGCACCATGTCTCGAATGAAGTGATATTTGATCTCAATGTGCTTCAACTTGATCAAATAGCCCTGCAAGTAGCTTCTATATCCACTGGTTCTTGTCTTGCGGCACTGGCTGCGATATACTCCGCCTCTGCTATACTGAGTGCGACCAAAGTCTGCTTCCTGCTAAACTAGGAAATCATATCTGATCCCAAGCTGAAGCAGCTCATTGAGGTGCTCTTTCTGTGCAACCTCACTTCACCACCTGAGACATATCTCAAACCATACCCAAATTGTACCATGCAATTACCTCAACACATGCTTTGTTGCATGCCTTGGCTCAACCATAAACTGGATAGCCTCCTTCACTGGATCCATCACAACAACTGCTTTCTGGTCACCCTGACTAGGTGATCCCTTTGACATTGAAGCAAATCCTCCTGTGGCAATCCTAGCTGCCCCCTCTTCCACTGTTGCTCCCTTTATGGTAATCCTGGTTGCCCCTTTTGCCACTGTTGCTCCCTTTGTCACTGAAGCATATTCGTCTGTCTGGCACAGTCCCCTCATAGAAGACATACTGCTCCTAGTGTCCTCCCATCTCTAAGCATCTAGTTTGACAATCTCAACCCATAACATCCTCTTGGAAGACTGCTCCTTCCACTCTGCCTGACTATTTGCTTCCTTGGAACTTGAAGTTCTTTTGGTCATTTGGCATGGTTCAAATGTCCAAGACATCTGTATAATCCTCCCTCTCGAACATCAATCACTCCTGCTGAGTCTATGCTTGAGCACTTAGGCCATACAAGAACCTAACCATTTGGCGACTGGAGAAAGAACTCCTCATTGTTCACTCTCTCTTTTTGGGAGAACCCTCTTGCCACAATTTTTGCTTTGTACTTCTTGATGCTTCCATCTACTGCATGAATCATTGCATTGGATGTCTCCACGATTCTTCCTTTCTGCAAAACTCCACACAGGAGGCCATGGAAGAAAAAATTATAACCAAGCAAAAAATACAAGGACAAAAATCTGACCTAAAAACTAATAATAATAATAATAATAATAATCAAGGGAGAAAAATATGAAGTTCTTATCTCTTGATTTGAGGATGTAGAGAATTGTCAACTTCCTCTCTAACAAATCTGTAAGAGTCTCGAAAACCTGTCATATGCCTTGTCCACAAACATTACTGGAAGTAGATCCTAAAGGATGAATTCCTTCGACTTCTTATGAGGTGGATGCTCATCATCATCATCATCAACATTGGTTGTTGATGCATGCAACTTTTCCTTCCTTTTCTTCTCAGGACATTGGGAGGCACAATGTCCAAAATTTTGACAAATGAAGCACTTAACCTTTGATATTTCGTTCTTCTTTTTCTTCTTGGGCACCAATGCCCGGGCTAGTTGATATAATTATCTGTATAGTCCTCCCTCTCAATCAGATAGGTGATAGAATCTTGGAAACCTATCATGTGTCTAGAAGCACCACTGTCCACTAACCAAATATCACTATTTGTAATGGAATCTAAGGAGCGGAAACAAGGACTTTCTCCTCAACTCCCTCTGACTTTAGAGTAACTTCCTTCTGAAGATTTGTAGCACCATCCAACCCGTTTTTCATTCCAAGATTTGACACCATTTGGTAAGAGATCTAAAATCCTGTCAAGCTGCTGAACACTTGTCTCTTAGGCTGACTTCAATGGTTGCTCTTTCAACATGAAGGCTCTGATACCATGTTGAATTTTCTACAGGAAGCACAATAGAAACCAATTCTCCGATTTGATAATTACTGCCTAATGAGTAGTTAACGCATGCCACTGATATCATTTTGTAATTATACACAAAAGATCTCGACTATAAATGCAGTGGAAACAATAAAGATTATAGAAAGACAACCATACAAAATGGAGACAATATTTTTACCCTGGAAAACCCAACCTTGGGAGAAAACCCAACAACTTTTCTTTTAGTAGAAATTATTCTTCAGCAAGGTTTACAAGTCCAATTTCTTTAGAAATCTGTGCCAATATCCAAGTTAAAAAATACTAGGCAAACCATGACCACCTTCAACATCCAACAGGCCTCGCCTTGTACTCATCAAAGTCTACATCAGGCCCTGCGGCCCCCTCTCTTGCTGCCCTCTAACTCAGCCTCCTTATGCTTGGTTGTGGGTCCTTGTTGCCTCAGAAAGATGAAGAAAACCTCACTTTCTTGGTGATAAAAATGAAATGTCACATCATCTATTTATACTCGTCGAATGGGCTAAAATAAGCCAAGGGACACACTCCTTCACTTGGCTAGGCCGACTTTCACTCCAAACTAAAAATTTATTTTAATTTTCTTAGGCCAGCTTGGAGACCTCTTTGGCATGTGGGATATACCTCCCAATTCTACAAAATATCTACAAATAACTTGTTTTGTATGACAGCCTGTAAAGCCTACGTAAAAATGTAGGGACAACAACCTATTTTGTTTAATCAGCCAATCCATTGTGTGATAAACTCTTCTAGGGAGTTTCTCTAAAGTGAGGAATGACTAGAGGGTAATTATAGACACTTTGGGGCCTCCCCTTTACTAAATTTAAACTGAAAATGCAATTTTCAGCTAGCTAGCAATTGATTATCAGATTTTTGGATTATGTTTATTAACCCAGAAATTTTCAAAAAAAATATTTATTGATTTAAACAGTTGGAAAATGAAGAAAAATCAACTCGAACATAAACAATGTGACTATATATTAATTTAGAACTGAAAATATCAAGCTTTAGTGTAGTAGACTCACCTTTAGGCCTTCAGAACTTGTTTATGGTTGTTGAAAATGCAGGTCCAGAAAACAGAAAGGCCTCTTAACCTACACATCTGCAACCACAATGTTACTGTTTCAAGTGTAAATTGAAATAAATAGGAGCTTGTATCAAAGTGAGGGTTAGATCTAACAATTTAGCTAATTTTACCCAATAAATAGCTTCTTGTAAATTGATATGAAAATAAAATCAGCAAGCAAATCCTACCCTCATTGTAGAAAATAAAAAGGAAAGTTTGAGAATATATTGATTTTTTGGTTGTTGAAGCTTTACCTATTCCTTGGAGTCTCACCTTTTACTGGAGTGTGAAGTAGATGTCCCTCTTAGTCATTATGTCCGATTCTTGTTTAGGGAGTGGGCTTGGTCCTTTTGGAAATCACCCCACTATAGCTTAATTCACCCCGCAACTGTCAATCTTCCTTAGGAGTATCCCTCTCTTTGTGGTCTCTCCAATCTATGTCCTCTATGTGCGGCAAAATACAAAATCTTTGGAATAGTGAAGCTCCCTTTTGAAATAGTCTAAAATCCTTGGATCTATTCATCTGCAAAACCAATACAAACAAGTGGGAAACCTTAGTTGCTTGCTTCCATGTAGCGTATTAGCTCCTCAATGGCAGAGAACATTAGTCTTAAGATAAATTTAGTTATTAGCGAGATGGAATTAGATAAAAATAATGCCCAATAGCAATAACAAGAAAAAGAACATTAAGAAAACCCACTACACATTTATGCAAAGTTTGCAAGATTTTGCAAATAGATGAGCTCTTTTTATTAGATAGCACTTGTCTCAAGTGAAAAACAATGATTACAATGAAGGGGAGCCTAACCTTTTATACAAAAATCTTATGTTGCACGAGTTTCTGGAACGAAGGCATATTGGAAACTTGGGTACGGGTGTCGGGAACGGATAATGGATAGAAGTTTCCCCAAAATTTATAGGAAACGGTTCATCGGGAGCTGCAATATTATATAATAAAAAATTAAAAAATATAAAAAAATAATTATATAATTTAAAATTCTTATATTTTTTAAACTTTTAAATTAAAAATTAAAATTTGATTATCAAAACTAATTTGAATTTGTCTTAACTAATTTTGATTATTGATGGGACGTTATTGAATGGATGTTATTAATATGTTATTAAGTTGGGCATGCCATCAATTCATATCTACAATTAATATCTTCAATTCATGGAATGCGACCGTAAGATGTGTTGGTCGGAGCTAGGCATGCTCATGAGATCCCTCCTTTCCTTTGTCACCGATGATGAACTCCAACTTAGGGTGAGTATGCTTGATTCAGACAACGACGGTTTTATTGATTTCTGAGATTTCGTCGAGCTCAACATTTTCGCTGTGGATAAACCACACAAGTTAGAGGAGATGAAGAGCGCCTTCGGTATCTTCAATGCAATACATCCTAGACATAGTTTTAAAACCAGGCCGAACCGAATCGGAACCGGCCGAGTCGACCGAGCCGAAGGGTAGGCCGGTCCGACTCGGCGGTTGAACCGGTCAGGCAGCCGGTTTGTTACCGAGTCGGCCGGTTTTTTGACCGACTTGGCTGGCTCGGTAACAAACCGGCCGGCTCGGCTTGGTCCGAGTTAAACCGGGCAGTTTGTTCTAGCCGGCCAGGGCCCAAAAACAATGAAAAATCGGACTTGAAAATGAATTTTTTTTTGCTGTTAGGTTTTGTTTAGGCTATCTAATCCCTCCCCATCCTATTTAACTTACCCAACCCCTCTCAATACCTCACATCTATCTCATTGAATTTTCTTGAGCATTTGTGAGGGTTTTCTGAAGAGTTGTGGAGTTGGTTTTTGGAGCAGCTTCATGGTAATGTTAAATTCTTAAAGTAAAAGGATGAAAATGAAGATTAAATTTTTAACATTACCATGAAATGACTCAGGATGTATGAGAGTGGTTCCGACCTCATTGGATTTCATATGGAGAAAGTAGAATTTTAGATCTCATTCAAAATCCAGCAGACTTATCAGTTTTTTAGGATTTCAGGATTGGGTTATTGCAATGTTTCCATCGAATTTTTTCATCTATTAGGGTATGGAACTCGTATTTAATCAAGAGCACCAATCCCTCTATGTACCTTGATGTTAGTGACATTGGTTATGTTTTTTGTTTTGATCTCTATATCATCATCCTGTATTGGACACTGCACTGGGTGCAATTTTGATATAATGGATATATTTATGAGCCTACTTTGATCATATGTTGTCTTTTGTGACTTGTCTATATTGTAATGCTTTGTGTTTGGAAACATGAATAAAAATCTTTAAATTTATGTTTTTGTACAAAAAAATTAATATTTAATGTATTTTTTACAAAAACCGAGTCATTGAAACCGAGTCGACCGAGTCATTACCGATTCGGAGTCGGAGTCCGAGCCGACCCTCGGCTTGGTCGGAACCCGATTCCGTTTTTTAAAACTAAGATTCTAGATGAAGGGTTTTCAACTTTTCCACAACTTGGGAGAGCGGTGTTCGCTGGAAGACTGGTGGAAGATGATAGCATGCGGTGGAACTATCAAAGGCCCGTTCCCACAGCTGGAAAATCTCAAAAAATCGCTCCCACGTTCTCGGATTAGAGTCTTCCATGTGCTATAAATTTTCCCTTGCTCCCCTCACTGTGCCCTGGGAAAATGGAATGTTTTGCTCCCGTTCTAAAGCTCTTGGGAACGCATGAATCGCCGGAACGGGTTCCCTACATGCCGAGGGCGGTTCCCGTGTAACTAAGCAAAAATCTCTAATGGCTAGTTGACTATCCTTATTAAAAATATTGTTAGTATTCCAAAATCTAGGGCTTAGCAATTTTTAATTTCATGAAATATTACAAAATAAATATAGTAGATCCCCAAGGGGGGTTGGCTTGGTCTAGAATCCTATGAGAGGCCACGACTTCCTTTTCAAATTGGTTGTCAATGGTCAAAAAGAATAATAACACCAAAATCCTCCTAATGACTAGCTTCCTTGGTCCACATGCAACTCAATTTGTCCACATAGAGGGGTGCAAATTGACTTGGTGAGGTCGACTTGGTATTTTGGAGGTTATTTGTTTCCAATGGCTCGATTTGTGGTCCATCATCTCATTTTTTTGGTCCAAGGAGGTCACAATGACTAATAGACCCCCTTCCAACAGCTAGCTTTGACCCAACAACTAGTTTTGTCTTAATTTTACTTTGACTTCCTCTTCAGTAATTTGACTTGGGTCCCAAAGGATAGATCTCCAACACCCTTTTCCTCTTGGCGATTCTAGAACATGGGTTTTGTGTTGTTATCGCTTGCCGCCTACACCTACCTACTAGTTAATGGGAAAAGCCTTCAACCCCACTAGGTGTGGTTGGTGGCAAGAAACTCAGAGAAGGTGCTGTCACCTATTCTCGACTCTCTTCGTTTAAGCTATCTCCTAGGTTAGCTAAGGGAGGTAGTCCCTAAAGGAAAACTAAGTTTAAAAGATGTGAGTTTCTAGGAGAATATTAGAGTGAAATTGGATTAATTTTGAAGGTTCATGAGCATTTATGAGCAACTTTGAAATAATGACAAACCATTTAACTAGTGCCTTCACAAATAACGTGCTCAAAAGTAAAAGAAATGCTCAAAGAGATGAGAACACAGTAATCCTGAAATGGAAACAAAAGACTGTTAGCACAAGATATAAAAAATGCTCTCAAGATAAATGATTTTATGAATCAAAACACATGAAGCTATCTTGTTCACAAGGAAACAATTAGTGATCTAAATATAAATAAGATGATAAAAAGACTTGAAAGTTAAACCAACATGCATTTAGCTTTGCAACATGAAATAAGAGTACTTGAAAGGAAATGAGATTCATCAACCATCCATGAACATGATGAACATTAAACATGAAATGGAGCTTTCTAAAGCAAATAATGTCCAAGTACAAGAAAATTAAGCTAAACTTGTTACAAAAGAGATTACCATACTTGCATGAGAGGAAATGCTTCTTGAAAAAGGGCAATGATATTTCATGTGAGACTCTGAACCATCAAGAAAGAAAAATTCAAGAACTTGCAAGTAAGCTAAATGTGATGAAAAATGTTCTTGGTTTATTTTATTAATTAGTTCTAGAGCAATGTTACAATTCAACTCTTTAATCCTCAGACCTCACCCTTGCCAGATATGGATCTCACAGTGAGGAGTCAGTAGAGGAGTAGAGAGTCCCTAAAAACGTCTATTCAACCAACTTATGTTGGAGGTAAAATTTTAGTGATTGCTTAGGGCATGTAAGTAAATTAATGAAAATTAACTTTCAAACTTGAGATGTACTTGCATGTAATTAAAGGTGAAGCATAAATGGTTTTGAAACAAAATTCATGACAAATTAGATTCAACTTAAAAGTGCATGCATGCAAAAGTTTGAACTTGCTTATGGAAGTAAAAAGACTAGAAATATGAAGAAAATTAGTTTTAGGTGCATGCAAGATGAGTGTAATGCATGATTGTGTTAATTCCCCAATTAAATGATGTGCATGCAAGTGAAAAATATCAAAGATCAAGCCACAAAGTCTCTCCAAAAAGGTGGAGAGATAGGGATACCAATGGGTAAAACCCATTCTCCCAAAACCGAGAATTTTGTTAATTTTACAAGAGGGAAATGACCATGAGGCCTTTTCTAAACCAAGGAAAGTCTTTACAAATAAAAATTGAGACCATAGACTTTTCCTCGATGAGAATTTCTAAAAACTCAAAAGAATTCAGAGTTTACAATAGGAGAAGAGAAGCTAAGCCTCTTCTATGCCAATAACCAAAGAAGAGAGAGTTATCTTCCTCATTTGAAATTCAGAGCCCAAATGCTTTGCAACAACTTGTTAGTAATTTCTTGTAGTTGTCTACTCAAGCTGTCACAAGAAAAAGTTCGGAAAGAGGGCTACAAAACCAATCAAACATTAGACAGATAAAATTACAAAATATTGCATAACAATTTACAAAGGGCTAAGTAAAAGAGTTCGAGTAAACTCTCCTCTTTGCTTAGTCATCTTCAAACTCTTAGATAGCAAATGAAAGCAATGAAAGTATAATGTTTTCAAAGATATTCAAATTTAGAAGTATTCGGCTTGTATACAAGCTATGTCCCAAAACCCCTGCTAAATCACTTTGTAAGATAAGACTATGAAGGCTCAAAGAACAAATGAGCTTCTTTGAGAATGTGTCAAGAGTGGGTTGGTCTTTTCAAAGACATCCCCCAACATTTGATTCTTTGATCCCAACAAGATGTTCCCTGTACAAAACTTCAATCAAGAATTAGTCTCATATAGATCTAGCAATAAACAATGATAAGAAACTCTAGAGATTTATTTGAAACCAACTAGAGCATTTTATATCTAGAGCATACTCCTAAATCAAATGTTAATGTAAGATAGCTCTACATTAACAAATCTACAAGAGCATATAGAAATAAATTAAATCAGAGCATGAGTAAAAGTGATTATACCAATGATCAACAATTCATCACACTCCAAAAGGAGGAACATCTCATGAATGAAACCCCAAAGTCTTTATTGATATTTCTAAAAGTGTACAAAGCAACAGCGTTTCCACAAGCACAATAGCTAGTCACAAGATACAATAATGAGACCGAAGGCTCATTTAAATAGGAAAATGGAAGCCAATCCCAATGACGAATCCATAAGATGAGTGGAGAAATGGTGGAGATCAAAAAGCCAAATTGAAGTCCAAGTGTATGAGAGACCAAAACATATGTGATGTTAAATCTGAAATGTGGCAGTGGAACTTATGTAGCATGCTGTGAAGTGGCAGCGAGTTCTTCTCTTTGCTGGCAGCGAGTTCCCTTGACTGATATGTGCATTATTTTCATGAGACAATTGTTAGACTAAGTAGGAGAAATATCCCACTCAACGAGCTGCTAACCCAAACAAATGAACCTGTGATAAACATGTGTCAAATCTGGCTGCGTATTAGTTGTAGTAGACTGTGCGTAGGCTGATCTAACTGCTGTTAAAAATCTGCGTAAAATACACCACAAGACAGGTGTATACAAGCTGTCGTGTATCCTTTCCAAATTGTGCGTTAACATCTCTGGAAAATGAGTTGGCAGACTGCTTTCTACTACTGCGTGTGGCTGCTAAACATGTGCTGGGTACATGTGTAAATATTTGTTGGGGTGAGTGGAAACCATACTCCATGATTTTTCTCAAATAAATCAAATATGCTGATCCCTTTTTGATGCTGCGTTGAAACTGGGCCAGCGTGTACACCTTTTATTGAACATGTGCATAAATCGCTTTTGCTGGCTGTACGTAGATCTTTTATTTTGGCGTGTGCATATTCCTTGGGATTTGATCATACATAGAGCATGGAGTAAGGTGGGGTCCCTCCCACTCACTTTATCCTAACTTTAGACTTTAATATATTTGATTTAAATTAAATCAAATAGTAACTTCAAACTTTTTTTCTTTGCCTCATGAATTCCTCGTTGGACCATTTGACTGCCTTTGACTTGGCATTTGGAACTTTGTCTTTGACTTGTGCTTCATGTGGTGGACCCCACATTGCTGCCACATCATCCTTTACTTCTCCACATAATTGTCATGTCAAAATTTGACTTATTTTGACTTTGGAAAATTTTCTAAATTTTTCCAATTATTAATTTTTTTCTCATTTTTGCCACTGACATTAGGAAAATTGGCTTTTGAGGGAGTCTAAGTCGCTTTTTGACCCTCAAAGTGGGTCCTAGGATAATGCTGGGTCTTTGAGGATGATTTTCGAGTAGTCACACGCCCCAGACATTTCCTAAGGCCACTTATTTACATCATTTCATAGAAATTAATTAAAAAATCCTGTTTTGCGGGAAATTTTTAATTATTAAAAAGTCCTACTTAAACCTAGTCAAATTCCGAGAAATTTCAGAGATGACCTACCATGGTAATATACATTGACTCTAGACACTAAGATGGGTTAGGGGCTCAACCTTCAAGCCGTCACCCCGGCTTTGGGGTAATGCAATGAGTGAAAAAACCTAGAAAATTATTCGCCGCTGAAAAGAAGGAATAATTAACCAAGTATAAAAAACACTCCAAGGTGGACTCGCTTGCTGATCGAGTCCCCACATCCTAGGCCTGTTACATGGTTTTATTCATCATGCTAGTGACATTTATACAATATCCCCGTAGGGCTGCAGAATCTGAGGACTGAAGACGATCAAAACTAGATCAAGGACCTAAGGATTAACTCAAAATTCAAAGTTACAGGATTGGGTTGAAACCAAGATGGTTGCATAGGTATCGTCTTCCTGATTCCGGCACCACAAACGGTTCAAAAAATGGACACCATATGAAGAAGTTATTGCACTTTGAATGCCTAGTGGGTCCGGCGGAGCATGGAGGGGCCAGCCCTCCTCCCATGGAACCTCATCATATGACCAGTGTGGGAGCTTAATGTTAAGAGCGCTTAAGGAGCCTAATCTCAGGTTTAATATTTAATTAAGCTTCAGTTAAGTGGAGTTTAATGTGGCGGAGATTTTGGAAGCGCTCCCAAATTTAGGCGGACTTCCACTTTTAGTGGAGTTAATTGGCAGTTGCCCCACATTTAGTGGAGGAAATTGGGGCAAAGTTGTTTTGGTCATAACTCTCTCATTATTGAACCAAATTGGATGAAAGTTTGGTCAATTTTGGGTCTCTTCAACCTCCTGAACACTTTGGGACAGGTTTCAGGTCAAATGGAGGTGATCTTCAGAGGCTTTTGCTTTAGGGAAGATGAAGGAGCCATCAGGGCCACCATGAGACAAATTCAGTTTGAGGCCTAACCAGGGGAGTTAGAGTCCTTTTCTAGAGTTGCAATAGTCTAAATTGGATAATTCAGATGTTCTGAATCTGATGAAATGGTTTGCAGAGCCTGTAGAGAACATTTGAAGGCCGAAAAGCTTTAGTAAATTTCCAGGGGCCATTAGTGCTAGCTTTTGCCAGCTGTAGTGCAGGGCTTAGAAAGAGCTGTTTGAGACCATTTGCAGTGAACCAGTGGTCATTCTTGGCTAAAAACATCATTCTGAATCTATTTACAGAGGTTTTAGCAAGTGTTAAAGACTTTTAGAGGTTGAAAACTCAGCAGAGATGTTTTCCTTGACCCCAGTGCCAGGGGGTGCTAATAGGTGATTGAGGCGAAATCGGAGAAGCCGGAGGCTATTTTTGATGAACCAAAACTCTATCTTGACTATTTCAGTCATTTTGGAACCAATGGAAGTGGTTTCAAAACATTTTGAGAACTTCTACAACTCGAAAAGTTGATGTGAAGTTCTGGGCAGCCCTGGGCAAACCGTGGAGGATAGCCTATTTGGGGAATGCAGTGCTCAATTTGAGCAATTTATCAGTTGGTATTTGATGTCTGATGTGTATTGGATACAACAGTAGTGGTTTCAGTGACAGAAACAGAATTCAGAGGGAGTTTGTGCCATTTAGAAGCTCAGAGTAGCTTAATGCACCGACAGAAGGAATCGTGTCATCAAGAGCCTAAAGCTGTTTACAAAGTTTGGACAGCCATTAGAGGGATTTAAATGGTATTTTCAGTCCTTTGGATCATTGTTGTATTCATTGGAATTAAGTATTTACTTTGTAAAAAACACCTACCATAATCCCAAAGAGCTGAGTCAAGATGACCAAGCTCAAAGGAGACGTAGCCCACGATATTTCGAGTGAACTCCTAGATTAAAATTGCTATTGTGTTTGAATGATTATTCGCTGAATTATGTTGCTGTCATACATGTTAAATTATAGCAAGAACAAATGAAGTTAAGACACATAAACAGTAAAAATTCATACACCACTTTCAAGTAAATAATTCCGCAAAATTGTTATTCAGACCATTTTCAGATCAGAAGAAGAAGTAGAGTTTAAAAACTCTATTAAACTGATGATATTTGATGGTATAAATTGTATTCTGGTTCATCCTTGGGCATGGAGTCTTCGCATTATCATTAGGTGCCACTCCAGTGGTCAACATGTGTGAAAATTTTGAATCTAAATTACAGAAACCCTACTGCAGTTTTATGATTTACTTCTCCTTCTTGTTTGATTTAACTAACAAGTTTTTTTTCTGAAATATTCAGTAAAACATAAAAGTAAACACTACTGCAGCCTACACATACATACAGATCAAGCACTGAAGAATATAGTCCACATGAGAAAGGACACAATATTTTTTGGACAAATATCCTGTAATATTCCCAATTAGCCTTGCTAATTGGAATATTTCATTTTTGCTTTATTTTGCCGCTTTAGCTAGAAATAATAAATAAAGTGAGAAATAAGAGGGGTCACCTCACTTTAGTCACCTCACTTTATAATAAAGTGTTCTTTTCCTAGTAGATTGACGTTGTAACTTAGAAAGGGGGCCTTGGGGGTCCACATGAGGATGATGGGGGAGGCATCAGGCTGACCCAAGGTAAACTGCGCAGGTTAAAGGAGAGTTAAGTTTTGGAGGGAGTTTGGCATTATAAAAGGAGAGGTTCTCACCTCATTTGGATCATTCATGATTTGAGATTATTATTGATAGCTAGACTGGCTCCGCTTTCAAAGACGCCGTGCTGTTTAGCTCGGTCACAAAGACTGCTTAGTGCACGAGTGTCTCCTGGCCGTGGAGATCTCGACCCCAGCTCCCAGGACTTCTTCGAGTGCCCTGCCTCCTATGAAAGATATTTCGGTTTCACCCTTAGCTTCGGGGACTTCCGAGTGCCCGCCTAGTAAGGTTTTGTTCTCGAGTACACTTTTCGCTCAAAGAAGAAAGTAGCAACAGCTTCGGTGCCCCATCCCTCAGTCAGAAGTCTTCAGGCAGTCGAAGAGGAAGGACGTCAAGTCACAGAGAGAGCATCGCCGATCGGCCGGGAGAGTGAGGACGCTGCTCTGTGGAGGACGCAGCCTCCGCATCTCGAGCAGAGAAAACGCTGTCCAAGAGGAGGAAGGACGCTGATCAGCCTTGGAGTGAGGACGCTGTCCAGTTCTGAAGAGGAGGACGCAGATCTGAAGGTACATTGACAGATCCAGTCTTGGAGAGGGTAGATCTGAGCAGATATTTGCAGATCTAGTTTGGTATGGTGCAGATCTGGAGGTATAGCACTAGATCCAGCTTGGGAGATTACAGATCTGAGAAGATATTGGCAGATCTAGCCTAGATCTGGAGAGATAACATCAGATTCACTGAGGTCAGCAGATAAAAGGAGATATTGTCGCATCCAAACACAGATCCGAGTACAGGTAGCGTATCCGATCTAGAGGACGCAGAATGTGGAGGATGGGGACGCAGCTTCGATGGAGGCTTCTCTCACAACCACAAAGGGGATCCAGCAGATTCGAGCATTTAGGAGGCAGACCCACTGGGGAGCCGATTCGAGGAGCAAGCCAGGAGGAGGGCCAGCGTTTTCATAGCATTTAGTAGCTGATCCATCTCGTCTCGGGAGGTCTTTGTGCTTGGTGCTTCATCTGCTTTCGCCGTCACTAGCAGAGATGTCGTCTTCATCGGTGAGGGTTTGGGGTTTGAGATCACTGGCTTTTTCCGCCGCCCGTACTGGGCAGTTTCAAATTTTCGCCTTTCGTATAAAATAGACGCCGTCCTCTTGTTATGGTACCATTATTCGTCCGAGTCTCCACTTGCCCTAGGCAAGGATAGGTGCACTCATTCTGATTTTCTTGTACTCCTCTCTATGTACTTTCAGATTAATAAAATGGCTCAGTTTTCTGGCATTCCATGTGTAATTGTTCCATGATCTGGTTCAGCATTATATTTTCTATATCTGTCTGGCAATTTTCTGTTTATTACTGGTTATTTCCCTTTGGGGATATTACAGTGGTATCAAAGCATAGATCTGGCTCAGCCTGTGGTGCTAGCAGTCTATGACGCCCGGGGATAACCCCTACGTCCATCGGAAGAGTCTCTTCGGGGGAAGTGATTCTGATTCAGAGACAGAACAGCGGAATCCAATGGAGGACATAATTGTGAAGTTGGCTGAGAAGATGGATACATTCATGCAGGATGTAAACAAGAGAATTGCAGCTATAGAGGAAACACAGAAAGAACCCCCTAGGGTTCTCCAGGTGGGAGAGGGATCAGGCGTGTCTAGCTACATACCAGACGCTATTCCCATTATGACAGCACAGAGGGTCAATTCCGCACCCACGCGACCCACCATGCCTACCTTTCCGGTAGAGGAAGAGGAGCCAACAGCACCAAGAGATGGGGGTCCAGCTCAACATGCGGCTATTTTTGCAGATTGGCAGAGCATGGGACCGGCATTCATGGATGCTTTCCCTTTCGATCGCTATATCCAATCCGATGTGGCGGCAAGACTTATGAGCAGGAGCGACACAAGGGACGTGGCTCCCACCGTGATAGTCACCGTGCAGCGAGAAAATTCCATTTGCCGATGTTTGATGGTTCGCAGAAGACTACGGCAAAGTCTTGGGTGGAGAAACTAGACCTCTATTTTCAGCTTAACCAGATGCCAGAGAGGGAGGCCATTAAGATGGTTGCATTACATCTAGAGGGTGAGGCCCAGGACTGGTGGTTTCATGGGTTGACAACACTGGGACATTCCGCAGTAACGACATATGCTGAGTTCACCAGGAGAGTGGTGGAACGTTTTGACAGGAAGGACCCGGATCAGCCTTTCTTCGAGCTGACCAAGCTCAGACAGACGGGGAGTGCAGAGGCATACATCTCAGACTTCTTGAGGGTTTCAGTGATGGTACCTGACTTATCAACAGCTCGGATGGTCATGATGTTTGTGGAGGGGTTGTCAGAGCCACTTCGTGGCCTAGTCCGATCGAACAAACCGGCTACGCTACAGGATGCTGTCAGTAGGGCCCGTGACCTACAAGATGTCTTGCCTAGGACTCGGCCACCTTATCCCCAGAGACAGGCTTTCCAGCCTAAGGGTAAGGACACGAGGGTTCCGCCTCCCAAGGCGAATCCAGGACGAGGACAGTTTGATGATGAGGCCAGGAGAGAGCTGAGACGGAAGCGATTATGCTTCACCTGCCAGGAGCCGTGGGCACCGGGACACAAGTGTACGGCAGGAAAGGCACATTTCATAGAGGTCTTCTCCGAGAGCAGCGGGGAAGAGGATGAGGGGGATGATGAGGAGACAGGAGGATGTTATGCAGCGCAGAGTACCTTACCACCTCCACCACCCGATGCAGGTGGGGCTTCATTCGCACCTACTGGGGGAGCTCTAGCAGCATTACGAGGAGTCCCCAAGTATCTGACATTGCGCGTGCGTGGGACAGTGCGCGGACAGAGAGTTTCGGTCTTAGTCGACAGTGGGGCTACCCACAACTTCATTGATGCCCAGATGGTTGCACGGAGAGGCATACCAACGGAGAGCTTTGATGGGTTTTCTGTTTTGGTACCAGGAGATCAGACCATGGCATGCGCTCGATATGTACCAGAGTTATCGGTGACGATGGGCACCTATACATTGACCGATCACTTCTTTGTGGTGGACATTCCGGACACCAATGTGATATTGGGAGTTCAGTGGCTTATTACTCTGGGAAAGGTCACAACTGATTGGAAGGCCTTGGAGATGGAGTGGGATGATCCCAAGACGGGGAAGCATGAGAAGATACGAGGGCAAAACACATATCCACCCCAGACAGTATCGGCACACAGCATGGAGGCGACATTCCGCAAAGGAGACATAGAGTGGGCAGTAGAACTACGGGCTTCGGAGGCAGTAGATACAGGACAGACGGTGCACCCTGATCTACAGACTCTTCTCGACAGATATGCAGTAGTTTTTGGAGACATACCGCCAGGACAGCCACCAGATCGGGGGTTTGAGCACACGATCGAGTTGGAGCAGGGGATACAGGCAGTGATCACCACACCGTATAGGCATCCTAAGGCCTATCGGGATGAGATAGAACGGGCCATTCAGGAGTTGCTGGCCCTTGGGCACATTTGACCCAGCACCAGTCCTTTTGCTTCATCGGTAGTGCTGGTGAAAAAGAAGGACGGCACATTACGCATGTGCATTGATTACAGGGCTCTGAACAAGAAGACCCTGAAGAACAGGTACCCCATTCCCAGGATCGACGAGCTGATGGATGAGTTGAGAGGAGCACGTTTCTTCTCAAAGATTGATTTGAGATCCGGGTACCATCAGATACGCATGAGGGAACAGGACATTCCCAAGACTGCTTTCAGGTGTCATTATGGGCACTTTGAGTTCCTGGTCATGCCATTCGGGTTGACCAATACACCTGCTACTTTCCAGTCTTGTATGAACCATATTTTCAGGGATCATCTGAGGAAGTTCGTGCTGGTTTTCTTCGATGATATCCTTATATACAGCAGGACCTGGGAGGAGCACTTACAGCACATTGAGACGGTCTTGCACATTCTGGAGGAGCAGCAGTTCTTTGCCAAGCTCTCCAAGTGTGAGTTTGGATTGACAGAGATGCTATATCTGGGGCACATCATAGGAGTGGACGGGGTGAGAGTCCACGAGGAGAAGATCCGGGCTATCAGGGACTGGCCAGAGCCACGGAATGTAACAGAACTCCGAGGGTTCATTGGTATTTGCACCTATTACAGGAAGTTCGTCAAGGGCTTCTCTCAGCTTGCTGCACCCCTCACGGAGTTGACGAGGAAGGGAGCATTCAGTTGGTCGGATACGGCACAGCGAGCTTTTGATAAGCTCAAGGAGGTGATGAGCAGTTGTCCCGTGTTAGCATTGCCAGATTTTACGCAGCCCTTTGTCCTAGAGTGCGATGCATCAGGAGAGGGGATTGGAGCAGTTTTGATGCAGGAGGGTCATCCGATTGCGTTCGAGAGCCGGAAGCTCCTTCCACACGAGAGGCTTTATCCCATCTATGACAAGGAGATGCTGGCCATCATGCATGCATTGGCCAAATTCTGGCAGTACCTGGTAGGTGGCAGATTCAGGGTGAGGACAGATCATAACAGCCTGAAGTACTTTCTGGAGCAGAAGCAGTTGCAGGAGAGGCAGCAGAAGTGGATCAGCAAGATCCAGGCTTACGACTTTGACATAGAGTATGTCAAGGGGAAGAATAACGTGGTAGCTGATGCCCTTTCCCGTAGACCAGCCACGTTATCACTCATGAGCTTGGACGCTGACTGGAAGGCTCGACTACCGGTTGAGTACTCCAAAGATAGATTTGCATGCGAGGTGCTGGATGGACAGGTAGCAGATAGCAGATACAGGGTGGCCGATGAGGTCATCTATTACAGGGACAGAATCTTCTTGACTGAGGGATCTCAGCTCAAGGAGAAGATACTCCAGGCTTCACATGATTCACCATTGGCGGGCCATCAGGGGTTCACCAAGATGTACAGGGCCATCCGGGAGAGATTTGCATGGAAGGGCCTCAAGGAGGACGTACTCCAGCATGTCAGGGAGTGCGAGGTTTGCCAACGAAACAAAGGGGAGATGAGCCATCCTGCGGGGTTGTTGCAGCCGCTTCCCATTCCAGAGGGGAAGTGGGAGAGTGTTTCGATGGACTTCATCACGGGGTTGCCCACAGTGCAGGGCAAGGACTGCATCTTCGTAGTAGTCGACCGGCTAACGAAGTATGCTCATTTCTTCGCCATTTTGGCGCATTATACAGCAGCACAGGTGGCAGAGCTGTTTTTCCGGGAGGTTTTCAGATTGCATGGTCTACCCAAGACCATCGTTAGCGACAGGGACAGCCGTTTTATGGGTGGTTTTTGGCAGGAGCTCTTTCGACTAGTGGGTACTGAGTTAACACCTAGCACTAGTTATCATCCCCAGACGGACGGGCAGACGGAGATAGTTAACAAGTGGCTAGAGGGCTACTTGCGTAACTACGTCAGTGGGCAGCAGAGAGCATGGCTGAAATGGCTACATCTGGGCGAGTACTGCTACAACACAACCCACCACATGTCCATTGGCATGACACCTTTCTATGCGTTGTACGGATACCATTCCCTATCTTTTGTGGACATGATGTTCGGTGTTAGCAGGGCTCCGCGAGCCAAATTATGGATCCAAGAGAGCCAAGACATCCTCCGGGCTCTCAAGGACAACATAGCCACAGCACAAAATCAGCAGAAATTGTATGCTGATAAGGGTCGGGTGGAGAGACACTTTGAGGTAGGGGACTTGGTCTACCTCCGGTTACAGCCATACCGACAGTCTTCACTCAAGCAGAAGGGGGCAGAGAAGCTTAAGCCTCGCTTTTATGGACCGTACAGGGTGATACGTAGGATCGGACAGGTTGCATATGAGTTGGAGCTGCCCCAAGGCAGCCGGATTCATAACATCTTCCATGTATCATGCCTGAAGAAGGCACTGGGCCAGCACGTGACAGTCACCGGGGAGCTACCACCGACAGATGATGAGGGGCACTTGGTATTACAGCCGGAGGCCATTATTGACACTAGGGAGAGACAGCTGCGGAGCAGGAAGATCAGAGAGTTCTTGGTGAGATGGAAGAATCTGCCGGATGAGGATGCCACTTGGGAGGATGAGAAGATCTTACAGCATCCATCTCTTCAGTTGCTTGAGGACAAGCAACATTTTTCCGGGGGAGACTGTAATATTCCCAATTAGCCTTGCTAATTGGAATATTTCATTTTTGCTTTATTTTGCCGCTTTAGTTAGAGATAATAAATAAAGTGAGAAATAAGAGGGGTCACCTCACTTTAGTCACCTCACTTTATAATAAAGTGTTCTTTTCCTAGTAGATTGACGTTGTAACTTAGAAAGGGGGCCTTGGGGGTCCACATGAGTATGATGGGGGAGGCATTAGGCTGACCCAAGGTAAACTGCGCAGGTTAAAGGAGAGTTAAGTTTTGGAGGGAGTTTGGCATTATAAAAGGAGAGGTTCTCACCTCATTTGGATCATTCATGATTTGAGATTATTATTGATAGCTAGACTTCTGTCTGCTTCAGCATGCCGGTTGTTTAGTCGGTCTGCAGCACTGTTTAGTGCACGAGTGTCTCCGGTCGGAGATCTCACCCTTAGCCTCGGGGGACCTCGAGTGCCTGCCCTGGTAAGGTTATTTCTGGTTTCACCCTTAGCTTCGGGGGACTTCGAGTGCCCGCCCTAGTAAGGTTTTGTTCTGAGTACACTTTTCAGTTTCAGCAGCAAAGTAGCAGCAGTTTCTGGTGCAGATCTGGATAGGAAGAAGCCCTCTTGTGGCTGCGCAGTTCAGAAGAGGAAGGACGCTGTTTCTGCAGGAGAGAGGACGCTGATCAGGCCGAGAGAGTGAGGACGCTGTTCCAGGGAGGACGCAGTCCAGATCTGAGCAGGGAAAACGCTGTCCAAGAGGAGGAAGGACGCAGATCAGCTTTGGGAGTGAGGACGCTGTCCAATCCTGAAGAGGAGGACGCAGATCTGAAGGCCATTGATAGATCCAGCCTTGGAGAGGGTAGATCTGAGGAGATATTTGCAGATCTAGTTTTGTATGTTGCAGATCTGAAGGTATAGCACTAGATCCAGCCGGGAAGATTGCAGATCTGAGGAGATATTGGCAGATCTAGCCTAGATCTGAAGGGATAACATCAGATCCAGCCTTGGAGGCTGCAGATCTGGAGAGATATTGTCAGATCCAGCATAGATCTGAAGGTTTGGTAGCAGAGCTGATCTAGGAGGACGCAGATCAGGAGGGATAGGACGCAGTTCTGATTGGAGGCTTCAGATCCAGCAGATCTGAGCATTCAGGAAGCAGATCCACCAGGTAGGACGCTGATCTGAGGAGCAGGCTTGTGTGAGAGGGCTCAACAGCGTTTTCATAGCATTCAGTAGCTGATCCATCTGTCCGGAGGTCCTTGTGCTTAGTGCTTCACCTGTTTCTGCGCTGTCACTGGCAGAGACAGCGTTTTCCATTGGTGAGGGTTTGGAGTTTGAGTTCATCTGTTTTTCCAGTCTTCAGCTCCAGTACCAGCGCAGTTCAGCTTCAGTTTTCAGAGCAGCTAGGACGCTCTCCTTGTTGCAGCCATTATTATGTCTGAGAGAGTCTCCACTTGCCTAGGGCAAGGATAGGTGCACTTACTCTGATTTTCTTGTACTCCTCTCTATGTACCTTCAGATTAATAAAATGGCTCAGTTTTCTGGAATCCTATGTGCAATTGCGTTAATCGGTTCAACATTACATTTTCTATATCTCACCGGGCAATTTTCTCTAAGGACACGAAGCTATTTCCCTTTGGGGATATTACATATCCCCGGGAAAACCCAATGCAGGAAAACTGGTGCAACAACTCTTAGAGGGTTTTATTATTATGCAGAATTCTGAATACATTCAAGGGCACCAGACATGGTTTTCCCAAACAGAGAAAATCTCGGCAGATGTACCTCTATCACTCGGAGATAGAAAATATGGCTGATTCGGCTGAGGCTTCACACCTTCTGATTTGCTGAAAACGAGCCTTTTCTGGCCCAATGGAACCCCAACGCACCCTCTCCCAACACTGTGTCAGCCTTACGGCCTTGCGTAAGCCTTTACGTAGCACAGGCTGGCCCTACGTCACTTTGGCTAAGCCTACGCTGCCTATGCGCAGCTCTGGCTTGGCCTACGTCACTTTGGTTGAGCCTATGCTGCCTCTGCGTTACTCTGGCTGCGCCTGCGTCACCCTTGTTGGGTATCTGCGCTGCTCTGGTACGGATCTGCCTCTCTGCTAATGTATCGTCGGCCTTGGATCTGAAATCCCACTGCCGATCTGCCCCACTAAGCTTGCACTGCATTGCAAGCTTACTCGAAAGTTTTCAGCAAACCGCGCCCCATAATTTCGACTTAGCTCAAGTGCTGCTACTCTGCGTGTGTTCTCCAACTGACCCCAATCCTTCCTTTAATACTTCTTTTGTTGAACATTCAACAACCGTGATCTAATCTCTAATCAACGACAAAGATTAGAAAAAACTTGATCCACGTTACTTAGAACATTCTCACCCACATGCTTAAATTAATTCACTTTAATTATTTAATTTCCCTAAGTCAGACTTAGGGTCTCCATTAAAATAATTAATTATTTGAATAACTTAGGTTCTGGGCGGAATTCTCCAAACGATTTTTGGGTCTTTGCGATCTCATGTGTTCTAGCCCCTCCACAAAGTTTCGGAGCTAGAGCACATCGGATGGTACCCAAAATCTCAACACTCCCTCTTAGCGAGGAATGTGCTCTAGCAACACTTCACTCCAGAAGCGTTACTCTGATCCATGGCATCGGTCCTCTGCGCTGCTAATGCTCAGTTGCTGCCCTTCATCCACTGCACTGCTGCCCATGACTCTGCCACAGTAACTGCCTCATTTGTACTGCAGCTCCCTCTCAAATGCTGCATCATGCTGCCCATAGCATTGGCACTGCTAACTGTTGCACTGCAACTCAGTTGCTGAGAAGTAAGCAATTGAAGGACATCACCCAAAATACTAACAGACAAGTCAGTTTGGTTGCAACTCGATACTGAAGCACTCTCTGCTGCTGCTCTGTGCTGTCTGCTTCTCTGCACTATGTAAGCACTGCCTCTGCGCTGCTGAAATCCCATCGGCGTCTGCGTTGCTACTTCCACGCTACTGCTGCCTCTCCTCTGCGCTGCTGTAGTCTTCAACGTCCCAACACTGCCAAAGTGCCTCCATGATCCTCTGCACCAACTAACTCCAGTCATCCTGCTACTATCTTTAAGGGCTCCCGTAGCTCGTATGTGATCCAAGAGTTTGGGCATCTTAAGGATCCTGCCCTTCTCTGCAGTTCAAGAGAACTACAGATCAATGTCACCCCACCTCTTCTCTCGAGGTACATGGGCACTCATGGCCACATCATCATCACTGCCATCATCCCCCTTTGTTGCCACAACCTTGGAATCTGAATCTTCCTTGCCCTTCTTCTTCCAAGGTCAAGTATTGGCGAAGTGTCCCAATTTTCCATATCTGAAGCACCAAACCTTTGAGAGGTCCTTCTTCTTCTTCCCTTACTGCTGCCTTTGTCCCTTAGATGCGAGAGTCGCATCTTCCTCCTCCACCTTCTTGATCTTGGCTCATTTACTGCTGCTGCCCATCTTGGACATCCTCCTGATCTCATCTTGACGAAGAGTTGCCCATATGTTCTCCCAATTTGGAAGCTGTGCTCTGTCCAAAATACTTTGGACAAAGATCTCCCAATCATCGGTGACTGCATTCAGGGCAGCCCTCACCATGAGACCATCGTCAGGAGTTGCCCCCATAGCAACCAGTTGATCTCGAATTGACTTCAATCGAATGAGGAAGGGATCGATTTCCTCTCCCTTGTGCATCTGAAATAGTTGTAGCTGATTCTCCAGAAGCATCTTTCTCTAGACAGAAGTACCTTGATATAATGTGGTCAAGGTCGTCCACATCTCACTTGCCGTATTCTTATCGGTAATGTGTGGAACCCCATGATCCTTTACCCCGTCCATTATCAAGCGCTTGGCCCTTGCCTGCACTTCCTCATACTTCTTCAGCGGATCAACGTTGATCGGGACGGCCCGAGTCTTCTCGGCATAATCTTTGATGCGATACTCATGCAGGACAAATGGGATCCTGGCCTTCCAGATGACGAAGTTAGATGCTCCATCTAACCTGTCTTGATCCCTCAATCCATAAGAGGCCATCTTTGCTCAACGGTGTCTAAACAAATGCTCTTCTCCCTTCTTCTGCTGCTACTCTCAGCAAGAGACCGGATCTGGGTTTCCTTGCGATAGAAAACCCTCTAGAGAATACACTCCCTCTGACCAGTGATTTCCTTCTCGGAAATCCTTCACCAATCTTGCCAAATCAACCCTATCCAATCACTCCGCTGATCGGATCTCAAACTTCTTGGTTAGAAAGTCTGCTGAGGAACTGCTTCCCCTTACTTTGGCAATCCCTGCTAGACACTGTTCTGCATCGGTAGAAACAATGCCCCACCAGCAACTTTGAGAACAAAAGGTGCACTTCTAGCCACGGCAACTGGCACAACGTCACTTCTTCTCGGACTGTGTCACCCTCTTGGGCCTACGTCAGCCTCTGCGTGAGCTTGACAGGCTCTGCATCACCCTTTTGGGCCTGCATCAGCTCTGCGTGAGCAGACAGACTCTGCGTCACCCCTGCAGGGTTTGTGCTGTCCCTCTGGTGATACGCTGCCTCTTTCTGGATCTGTGCAGCTTCAACCGCCTTCCTGCAACAAAAAAATTCATCGCTTCGCTGATGGCTTCAACTCCCCCTGATTTGCAATACCTCTGATACCATGTGAAAATTTGTGAATCTAAATTACAGAAAATCGACTGCAGTTTTTTGATTTACTTCTCCTACTTGTTTGATTTAGTTAACAAGCTATTTTTTTCTGAAATATTCAGCAAAACATCAAAGTAAACACTAATGCAGCCTACACATACATACATATCAAGCACTGAATAATATAGTCCACATGAAAAAGGACATAATATTTTTTGGACAAATGTCCCTAGAAAAACCCAATGCGGGAAAACCGGTGCAACAACTCTTAGAGGGTTTTATTATTTTACAGAATTCTGAATACATTCAAGGGCACCAGACATGGTTTGCCGAAACAGAGAAAATCTCTGCAGATGTACCTCTATCACTTGGACACATAAAATATGGCTGATTCAGCTGAGGCTTCACACCTTTTGATGTGTTGAAAACGAGCCCTTTCTGGCCCACTGGAACCCCAACGCTACCTCTCCCGGCACTGTGTCAGCTTTACGGCCCTGCATAAGCCTATGTGTAGCACAGGCTGGCCCTGTGTCACTCTGGCTGAGCCTACGCTGCCTTTGCACAGCTCTGGCTTGGCCTGCGTCACTCAAGCTGAGGCTACGCTGCCTCTGCGCTACTATGGCTGGGCCTGCATCACCCTTGCTGGGTCTTTGCGCTGCTCTGGTACGGATCTGCCTCTCTGCCAATGTATCGTTGATGTCAGATTTGAAATCCCACTGCCGGTCTGCCCCTTATTGCACTGCAAGCTCACTCGAAAATTCTCAACATACCGCGCCCCAGAATGTCGAATTAGCTCAAGTGATGCTACTCTATGTGTGTTCTCCAACTGACCCCAAGCCTTCCTTTAATACTTTTCTTGTTGAACATTCAACGACCGTGATCTAATCTCTAATCAACGACTAAGATTAGAAAAGACTTGATCCACGTCACTTGGAACATTCTCATCCACATGTTTTAATTAATTCACTTTAATTATTTATTTCCCTAATTTAGACTTGGGGGTTCCATTAAAATAATTAATTATTTGAATAACTTAGGTTTCAGGTGGAATTTCTCCAAACGATTTCTGGGTCTTGGAGATCTCATGTGTTCTAGCCCCTCCACAGAGTTTCGGAGCTAGAGCATAGTCGATGCTACCCAAAATCTCAACATTTTGTTGCTCTATACTTGATCTGTAATGGGTCTTTCTTTGTTTTGCTTCAGCCTCTAGGGCATTGCCACATCATCACTTAACTACCCTGTCATCCTGCACGTGCTTGATCTCCAATGCCTTACGTGATCTCAGAATTCTCATACGTAGGTTTTCTTCGTCTCATTGTGCTGATCACTTTCGACGTAATGCATGCAAGAAACCGCCCAACGCTTTGCTTGAAAATTCACTTGGAGTATTCCTTGTAATACTGAACAAGTTTGACCAAACCATAACGTTTCACTAGATGCTCTGATCGGAAAATTTCCACGTGACCTAACATTCTCTAGTCTTGCTTTACAATCTGAGCCTGGGTTGACTTTTTGATCACTTGGACCATTTTTCATTAGGAAAACATGAATTGCATCGAGAAGCGTGAAATTTGTCACAAGAGACCGTTATGTTGTGAGTGAGGAATACTGCACCAAGGCCAAGGCCACTTACAGACTCTATAGACACTAACCATGTGGAATGACAAGTGCACCTTGATGTGTGCTAGACTAGCCCATACACTGGTGATCACCCCTACAAAATGCAGGTTCTCATAAAACCATGAGTCCTGATGAGAAGCCTTCCAAGGTCCTCTAATCCGATTAGGGACGAGATTGCTTGGGTGAAGCTTTCCAACGACATGGATGGTCTGACCAAAAACAATAGATACAAACTCAAACTAACAAGATGTAGGTCTAGGAGACCTAATGCAAGGTCTTGCTTGGTTTTTACATTGATTTGACTTGTGAACTTACGCTTACAATAGTGATGAATGATGCATTTGTTGAGATTTAGTATAATTGGTGTAGCATCGGGTGTGCTCTAGCCTTGAAACTTTGTGGAGGGGCTAAGACACACTTGAACTCCAAAACCCAGAAAGTGTTTTGAGAAATTTCAGTTGGTGTTCAAGTTATTCAAATAATTAATTATTTTAATGGATTTCCTAAGTCTAAACTTAGGAAAATTAAATAATTAAAGTGAATTAATTAACACGTGCTGAAATGTTCTGAAAGACACGGATCAAGCAGTATTTTAATCTCAGCCGTTGATGAATGATTTAATCTCAGTCGTTGAAGGGTTCAACAAAAAAGTATAAGAGAAAGGCTTGAGGGTCAGTTGGAGACACACACAGCTGCAGAGCTGAGAAATAGATCTGGAATTCTAGGGCGGGTTTGCTAAGAATTTCCGGAGGCATTTTTTGCAGCGAGGGGTAGTATTGGCTAAGGCGATGATCTGATCCTGGAGCCAAGAGTCAGTAAGAGGCAGAGGAGTAGCAACAAGGACAACACAGAGAAGCAGCTACGTAGGACAACGCAGAGGCTCCAGAGGGCTTCATAAATTATGATGAGGGTCTCCAGGGCCAACGTAAGGCTTGCGTCACCCTCTCAGGGGTTACGCAGTCCCTCTCTGGGCAGCGCAGTGGCATTTTGAGGCTAGCAGGGCTGACGTTGGGGCTTCAGGGGCAGCGCTGGGGTTTCTAGGTCTAGATCCGAGCTGATCCTTGTAAATCCCGATTGAGGGTGTGGATCAGTGAGATATTTGGCACTAGAACAACAAGTTAGCTGCAGATTTGATTTCTTTTATTCTCTGTCGGGATTTCCAGATCTGGAACCCAAATTTATTGTACTCAAAATCTACTTAATAAAATAAACCCTCATATCTGCTGCACCGGTTTTCCCGCTTTGGGTTTTTCCGGGGACTTATGTCCAAAAATCTATGTGTCACTTTGGTGTATGACCATATTATTCAGTAAACGATCTGCATGTGTAGGCTGTAGTTGTGTTTATTTCAGTATTTTCTGAATCTAATTTCTGAAAATAACTTGTAATATTTTAAATCAAGTAGGAGAAATAAACCATGATACTGTAGTAGAATTTTCACATGGTATCAGAGGGATAGCAGATCAAGCTAAATCTCCAGCAATCAACTGAAGAAATATTTTTCTACAAGGTGGCAGAAGAAGCAACAGATCCAGAAAGGGCATCTTGACGGCAGGAGAATGCAGATCCAGAAGAGGACAACGCTGAAGCTGCAAAAGGCCATCAGGCTTACACAGACCCTTCCTGGGGCAGTGTAAGGACTGTGTCACCCAGTCTGGGGTTACGTAGTCCACTTCTGAGCAGTGCTGAGGCTACGCTGGGCCAGTCAGTGAGACACAATCTAGTCATTTCTTCAGTTGCAGAAAAGATTTGCCAAGATCCGGAAGCAGTTCTTCAGATCTTCAGCAGTGTTGATGGGGTAAAGATTCTGCAGGTGCAGAATTGTGCCTAGCTAAGTCAAAAAAGGCGGGAGGAAGACAGTTACTCAGCAGATCTGAGCCAAACAGATCTAAGATTCGATCGGGAGGATCAGAGAGTGCTGTCCGTTTGTGTTTGGGTGAAATATTTCTAGGAGGGAAATCAATCTTCAGCAGAAGCAGTTACTAGAGGGTTTCTAGTCACCAAGAAACCCAGATCTAGAGGGTGAAGATTTACTGTTTCTGTCAGATCTGAGCAAGATGGATCGATATGGACTGAGGGATCAAGATAGATTGGACGACATGTCCAACTATGTTATCTGGAGGGCCAGAATCCTATTAGTTCTGGATGAGTATGGTCTCAAAGATCATGCAGAAAAGGTTCTTGTGGTACCAACCGATGCAGATCCTCTAAAGAAGTATGAAGAAAATCAAGCGCGGACTAAGCGTTTGATCATAGACGGAGTCAAGGACCACATTATACTTCATATTGCTGGAAAGACTACAACAAATGACATGTGGGTAGCCTTGGACACAATGTACCAAGGAGGCTCTGTCCAAAGAAGGATGCTTGTGGAGAACCAGATGCGGTTGTTCCAAATGATGAAGGGTGAAGAGATAGATCCATTCCTCTTCATGCTTCAAGCTATCCGAGATCAGCTGGTTGGCATTGGTGCTATTCTAGATGATGGGCTCTTAGTGAGGACTGCCTTGAATGCAGTCTCAGAAGATTGGGAAACGTTTGTCCAGAGCATTCTGGGAAGGGTAGTGTTACCATCATGGGCTGACATGTGGGCTATCCTCCATCAAGAGGAGATCAGGAGGGTCACAAAGAGGCAGAATATTAGTGGTGGAAGCAGAAAAGCCAAAGTAAAGGAGGAGGAGGATGATGCAGCCCTTGCATCAAGGGAAAAGAAGCAGCAAGGGAAGAAGAAGAAGGACCTTTCCAAGGTCCGGTGCTTTAACTGTGGCGATCTTGGACACTTTGCCAACACTTGTCCTACAAAGAAGGACAAAGGACCTTCTGATTCCAAGGCTGCAACAGCAAAGGAAGATGGCTCTGATGATGATGCAACCATGAGTGCTCATGTGCCTCGAGAGAAGAGGTGGGGTGACATGGATTTGTAAAGCATCTACAGACATTGGCCGAATCCTTGAGTCAACCCTATTCTTGGATCACATACGAGCTACGGGAGCCTTAAGACGATAGTGGGATGAGTCAAGAGATGGTTGCTGAAGGTCACACTGAAGTAGAGGGGAGAGCTGAAGAGGGAGTAGTGTAATGTAGAGGCAACAACAACGTGGAGGCAACAACGAAGAGGCTGATGGGACTTCAGCAACAGAGAGAGGTTGTGCTCACGCAGTGCAGTGTTGCAGCATGACAGTGCCTGCAGGAGAACATCGTAAATCAACATCTAGAGAGCTTCAGTGATGGAAGGCAACCTGACTTGTCTGTCAAACAGTTGGGTAGAAGTCTTTCAGTTGCTTACTTCTTGGCAACTGAGTTGCAGTGCAGCAGTTAGCAGTGGCAGTGCTATGGGCAACATAATGCAGCAAGTTGAGAGGGAGTTGCAGTACAGATGTGGCAGTGTCAGTGGCAATGGCATGGGCAACAGTATAGAGAGCAACAACGCAGTGGATGGAGGGCAGCAGGCCAAGCATCAGCAACACAAAATCCAACTACAAGATCTTGTGGTGGATGGTGTGAATACATTGCTAGAGCACACTTCGTGCTAAGAGGGACTGTTGAGATTTTGTATAGTTGGTGTAGCATCTGGTGTGCTCTAGCCCTGAAACTTTTTGGAGGGGCTAAGACGCACTTGAACTCCAAAACCCAGAAAGTGTTTTGAGAAATTTCAGTTGGTGTTCAAGCTATTCAAATAATTAATTATTTTAATGGATTTCCTAAGTCTAAACTTAGGAAAATTAAATAATTAAAGTGAATTAATTAACACATGTGCTGAAATGTTCTTAAAGACACAGATCAAGCAGTCTTTTAATCTTAGCTGTTGATGAATGATTTAATCTCTGCCGTTGAAGGGTATAATGAAAAAGTATAAGAGAAAGGCTTGAGGGTCAGTTGGAGACACACACACACAGTTGTAGAGCAGAGAAATACATCTGGAATTTTAGGGCGGTTTTGCTAAGAATTTCCAGAGGAATTTTTTGCAGCGAGAGGTAGTATTGGCTAAGGGGATGATCTGATCCTGGAGCCAAGAGTCAGTAAGAGGCAGAGGAGCAGCAACAAGGACAACACAGAGAAGCAGAGCAACAACTATGTAGGTGCTACGTAGGACAACGCAGAGGCTCCAGAGGGCTTCAGAAATTATGCAGAGGGTCTCCAGGGTTAGCGTAAGGCCTGCGTCACCCTTTGAGGGGTTACGCAATCCCTCTCTGGGAAACGCAGTGGCATTCTGAGGCTAGTAGGGCTGACGCTAGGGCTTCAGGGGCAGCGCTAGGGTTTCTAGGGCTAGATCCGGGCTGAGTCTTGTAAATCCTGCTTGAGGGTGTGGATCAGTCAGATATTTGGCACTAGAACAATAGGTTAGCTGCAGATTTGATTTCTTTTATTCTTTGTAGAGATTTCCAAATCTGGAACCCAGATTTACTGTACTTAGAATCTAGTTAATAAAATAAACCCTCATATCTGCTGCACTTCCCGCTTTGGGCTTTTCCGGCCACTTATGTCCAAAAATCCATGTGTCACTTTGTTGGATGAGCGTATTATTTAGTAAATGATCTGCATGTGTAGGCTGTAGTTGTGTTTATTTCGGTATTTTCTGAATCTAATTTCTGAAAATAACTTGTAATATTTTAAATCAAGTAGGAGAAATAAACCATGATACTGTAGTAGAATTTTCACATTGAGAAAAGTCTATGTACCCCCACTGATAGAGGGGTAACAATTGGCTCCAACTGCGTTATGGATTCTCTACTTGGGAGGATGTGAGAACCTCAAAATCTTCCACCTGTCACCTGAAAACTCATCATTAAGAGATCAATGCCCTACGAGAGAATTGGATTGAATTCTTATCCATCCCCAACATAGCAATAAAATCAAATGAAATGACAACTATTCTAGGAAATGAAATAACATATAACTAATGAGATAAAGACAATGCGAGATGTAACTAATTATGACAATAAATAGCAGCACATCAATGAGCATGAAATCACATGAGCAAACAAAATAAAACTATGTTACAGTGAGAAATGCGTCCTTGATAGTGCTAAATTATACCTTTGTAAAACAATTTTAGAGCTTTCCCATTTATGGATAAAGGCAGCCTCTCGCCATCTAGATGGCCAATGTAGAATGAATTTGCTCTTGCAATTTCAACAATTACATAGGGACCTAACTATAAACTGTCAAGCTTTCCATGATTTCCGGGTCTCTTAGCCTTTTTGTTTTGTAGCAATACTAAATCCCCAATATGGAAATCTTGTCTTCAGACCACCTTATCAGTTTTTTTCTTTGTAATTTCGTAGCTCTTGATAAGGTGATCATAGGTTTTTCTCCTATTTTTCATCCAACTCAATTAACTATGAGATTTTTTCCTGCAAGGCATCACAGTCTGTAGAAACATGTTGCAAAATACGATAAAATGGAATTTTCAATTGAATAGGCAATATATTTTTCATCCCATACATAAGTTCAAATCAGTTTTTACTAGTAAAATATTTCTTAGGAATGTAGTCTACCCATAAAGCATATTTGATTTGGCTATCCCATCTTCCTTTATTATCCCGTACAATATTTTTAATGATGTTCATTAAATTCTTATTTGTAATATCCCAAATGGGAGAATGACAGTAATATAAAGCAACAATAGACTAAAAACTACATCAAATAAAATCACACCATTAACACATGAAAACTGGAGCCAAAAACATGATCTGAGCCATTTTATTAAATGCTGGAAATGAGTACAATAATGGTGCTGGAATGGGTGCACTTGGGCCTGCTCAAGGCAAGCTGAAATACATCTCAAATCGAGCTGGAATGTCCCTCTAGAAATGGCTCTGCGTGGCTTTGGTGGCAGTCTGCCCATAAAGCATATTTGATTTGGCTATCCCATCTTCCTTTATTATCCCGTACAATATTTTTAATGATGTTCATTAAATTCTTATTTGTAATATCCCAAATGGGAAAATGACAGTAATATAAAGCAACAATAGACTAAAAACTACATCAAATAAAATCACACCATTAACACATGAAAACTGGAGCCAAAAACATGATCTGAGCCACTTTATTAAATGCTGGAAATGAGTACAATAATGGTGCTGGAATGGGTGCACTTGGGCCTGCTCAAGGCAAGTTGAATTACATCTCAAATCAAGCTGGAATGTCCCTCTAGAAATGGCTTTGCGTGGCTTTGGTGTTGCAATGCTTTGCCTAGAAATGTTGCTACTGCAAGCTTCAGACTGTTGGTTGGGTTGCTTCTAACTCTCAGAAAATTCCGAGATTTGGACACCAGACTCAACTCAAGAAACACACAAAAACCTGTCAAGGAATTGTGGAATGCTTCACTTCGGAAAATTGCCCCTGTTGGACTTGGCCCATTGTGTTATGGCTGAAGCTCCACATCTGAAGAATCACTGTGAAATTTCCCTAAATGATGAGTAATCACCTTATTAAGAAGCACTCAGCTTCCCCACCAAATATCATCTGCCAATTCCCTTCCTTCTCTCCTCCTAGAACAACCTTCCTCCTGAACTGCGTCCCCACTGCGTCCTCCACGTAGTTCTGGAGTGATATCACTTTCCCTGCAATCCTAGCTATGAAATGCTCTTCCAAAATGGTGAATATCCTCTCCTAAGTAGGCACTCGATGTCCCCCAAGGCAGAGGTTGAGATCTTTGCCTGAAAATCTCGTGTGCTAAAAAACACTGTAGACTTAGTGCCCGACAGCGTGCTATGTGAAAATGACAATCATAAGTTAAGTGAATGAATGAGGCTGCCCTTCCTTCCTTTTGTCAAATGAGCCTCAACGTTCCTCTTAGGCCAACCATGGACTGCATAGTCCCTCCATCAAGCCAATCCCAACGCTGCTTCTTTTGTGCATCTCTCATGCTGCCACCTAAGGAGATGCACTCATTCGATGCTGGCCACCCGGACCCCACTAAGGCCGCAATTTTTCTCTTGGGGATTGTGAAATTTTTTGAATATATCAAACATAAACCCTACTGTTAATTTTCAGATTTACTTCTCCTACTTACATTAAGTTATTAATGTGAAATATTCAACATTAACATCGAAGTAAATACATTAACAACCTACACATGCGGATCTAAAATTGAAGAACTTGCACAATGAAAAAGTGACACACAAGGATTTCTGGACAACTGTCCCCGAAAAAACCCAATGTGGGAAAACCGGTCCTCTGGCTACTGGAGGGTTTTATTATTAAGTAGAATCTAAGTACAACAAATCTGGGCACCAAATTGGTTAACCCGACAGAGAAAATAAATAATCTGCAGCTATACCTCTGTTCTAGAGACAGAAAAATTGACTGATTCACACCCTCAAACGGGATTTACAGAACTCAACCCTTTTCAGTGTTCAGAAACCCCCGCGCTGCTTTGAAGTCCTCTGCGTCAGCTCTGCTAGCCTGCGTCAGCCCTTGCACTGCTCAGGAAGGGCCTGCGTCACCCTAGACTGGGTTACGCTGCCCTTGTGCTGGCCTGGCTGGGCTTGCGTCACCCCAGACTGGGTTACGATACCCCTGTGCTGCCCTGGCTGGGTCTGCGTTAGCTTTGCTGACCTCCTGTTGCTCCTACGCTGCCCTTTCTGGGCCTACGTCAAGCCTGCGTAGCCCCTGAAGCCTCTGCGCTGCCCTTGCTGGGCTGTGGCTACTCTGCGTAGCTACTGCTCCCTCTACGCTGCTCAGTCTGCTGCTTCTCTGCTCTTGTTGCACTCTTGGCCTAGGATCAAACCATCCCTTTCGCCAATACTACCCCTCGCTGCAGCTGAAACACTTTTGGAAATTCTTAGCAAACCATGCCCTAGAATTCCAGCTTAGTCTCAGTGCTTTGCCACTATGTGTGTTCTCCAACTGACCCCAAGCCCTCTTCTTATACTTTTCTTGTTGAAACATCAATGGTTGTGATCTAATCTTGAATCGACGACTAAGATTAGAAGATGCTTGATCCGTGTGACTTAAGTCATTTTCAGCACATGTTTAATTTAATTAACTTTATTCTTTTAATTTTCCTAAGTTAGACTTAGGGTCCTTAATTAAAAATATTAATTAATTAAATATCTCTTAAACAGGATGGAATTTCTTAAATCTCTTTCTGGGTCATGGAAATCTCATGTACTCTAGTCCCTTCACAAAGTTTGGGAGCTAGAGCACATCCGATGCTACCCCAACACCTCAAAATCTCAACACTCCTCTTAGCAAGGAAAGTGCTCTAGCAACAATACTTCACCCGAAAGTTCTGCACTGATCTCTGGTGTGGGTCTTTGTGCTGATGCCTGGCCTGTTGCCCTTCATCACTGCGTTGCTGCTGCTCTCCCGTACTACTGCCCATGACACTGCCACCGCTACTGCTACATCCGTACTGTAGCTCCCTTTGAAATTGCTGCATTATGCTGTCGACTGCTGCACTGCAACTCAGTTGCTGAGAGTAAGCAACTGAAGTACTACTGCCCAATCTTTGACAGACAAGTTAGTTGGGCTGTATCTAATCACTGAAGCTCCATGCTATTATATGGAGGCTGTTGCAGCTCTCCACTGCATAAGCAGACCTCCTCTGCGCTGAAGTCCTCTACGCTACTGCTGCGCTGCATTGTCCTCTTGAAGCCTCTGTGCTGCAGCAACTCTGCACTGCATAAGCAGGCCTGCTTTGCGCTGCTGAAGTCACATTAGCCCCTCTGCGCTGCTGCCTCTACGCTGCTGCTGCATCTGCACTGCCCTGCTCCCTCTCGGCATCCAGCTCTGCCTCTGCTTCATCTGTGATTCTCTGCACCCACTGCTCCACTTGTCTCGCTACTGTCTTAAGGCTCCCGTAGCTCATATGTGATCCAAGAGTTGGGCTACTCAAGGATTCTGCCTGCACTTTGTAGCTGCTCTACAGATCAAGATTGCCCCACTTTCGTGGTTCATGAGCGCTCATGTCTACATCATCTCCGGAGCCATTGTCCGCCACAACAGCCTTGGAGCTAGAAGCTTCCTTGTCCTTTTTCTTCTGAGGACAATTGTTGGCGAAATGTCCTAGTTCGCCTGATCTTCGACAGATCATGCTTCTTTCTCCCTTGTTGCCTCTTTGATGCCAAGGCTACATCTTCCTCTTCTTACTTCTTCACTCTACTCGAACGAGTGTTGTACTGACTTTTCATCATCCGGCGGATTTCCTCTTGTTGAAGGATAGCCCACATGTTGTCCTAGTTGGGAAGGTCTGCTCTGCCCAAGAGACTTTGGACAAAAGTTTCCCAGTCCTTTGTGACTGCATTGAGAGCAGTCCTCACCATGACATCGTCATCTACCTTGACTCCCATGCCAGTTAGTTTATCCCGGATCGATTGTAGTCTAGATAGAAAAGGATCGATCTCCTCTCCCTTGGCCATCATGAATAACCTCAGCTGGTTCTCTAGAAGCATCTTCCTTTGGATGGATCTTCCTTCATATAGTGTGGTTAGAGCTACCCACATCTCATGAGCCATTGCCTTCTCGGCTATGTGTGGGACCACATGATCTTTGACCCCGCTTATAATGAAGCGCTTGGCGTGTGCTGCTGCTTCTTCATGCTTCTCCAAGAGCTTCACATCAGTCGGCGTGGCCAGGACTTTCTCTGCATGCTCCCTCAAGTTGTATGCCTCCATGACTATCAAGATTATGGCCTTCCAGATTGCAAAGTTAGACGTACCATCCAACCTATCTTGATCACGTAGTCCATGGGGTGCATCTGCTTAGAAAATGTGTCGGAACGAATCCTCCTCTTTATGCTAGAGACTCGGATCTAGGGTCCTTGGTGAGAAAGGCACCCTCGGCTCCCTCTGACAACTGACTCCCTCCCTTGAAAGTCTGCCAAACAAAACGAATCAGCGCTCTTCGATCCTCTGATTGACCTTCAGACTTCTTTGGCAAGAAATCTTCTGAGAAGCTGTTCTCCTCCCGCTCTTCGTTAACTTAGCTTAGGTTAAATTCTGCACCGACAAAATTTTAACCCCACCAGCGTCGACTGAAGGTCTGCAGCTCAGCTTCTGGCACTCTGAACAACCATCAGCTTCTGGACTGCATCACCCTAGCTGGCCTCTGCGTGAGCGGACAGTCAGCGCAGATTCTGCGCTGCCTCTGTGCAGTAAGTACGTGGGCCTGCGTGAGTCTGCGTTACCCTTGCCTCTACTTGCCTCTGCTTCCTTCTGCTGTTGCGTTGCCTTCTCTGGTCCGATTTACTACTGCTGCTGCTTTCTGCAACAAAGATTCTTCAACTTCTTGTTGGAGATCCAGGGTAGATGTGCAGTCGCTCTGATACCATGTGAAAATTTCTGAATATCTCAAACAGAAACCCTACTGTTAATTTTCAGATTTACTTCTCCTACTTACATTAAGTTATTAATGTGAAATATTCAACATTAACATTGAAGTAAATACATTAACAACCTACACATGCAGATCTAAAACTGAATAACTTGCACAATGACAAAGTGACACACAAGGATTTTCTGGACAACTGTCCCCGAAAAACCCAATGCGGGAAAATCGGTCTTCTGGTTGTTGGAGGGTTTTATTATTAAGTAGAATCTAAGTACAACAAATCTGGGCACCAAACTGGTTAACTCGAGAGAGAAAATAAATAATCTGCAACTATACCTATGTTTTGGAGACAGAAAAATTGACTGATTCACACCCTCAAATGGGATTTACAGAACTCGACCCTTTTCAATCTTCAGAAACCCCAGCACTGCTCTGCAGCCCTCTACGTCAGCTTTGCTAGCTTGCATCAGCCCCTGCGCTGCTCAGGAAGGGCCTACGTCACCCCAGAGTCCCAGATTGGGTTACGCTTCCCTTGCACTGCCCTGGCTGGGCCTGCGTCAGCCCTACTGGCCTCCTGCTGCTCCTGTGTTGCCCTTTCTTGGCCTGCGTAGCCCTTGAAGCCTCTGCGCTGCCCCTGCTGGGCTGTGGCTGCTCTGTGTAGTTGCTTCTCTCTCTGCGCTGCTCAATCTTCTGCTTCTCTACTCTTGTTTCACTCTTGGCCTGGGATCAAACCACCCCTTTCACCAATACTACCCCTCACTGCAACTGAAACACTTCTGGAAATTCTTAGCAAACCATGCCCTAGAATTCCAACTTAGTCTCAGTGCTCTGCCACTGTGTGTGTTTTCCAACTGACCCTGAGCCCTCTTCTTATACTTTTATCGTTGAAACATCAACGTCCGTGATCTAATCTTGAATCGACGACTAAGATTAGAAGATGCTTGATCCGTGTGACTAAGATTAGAAGATGCTTGATCACATTTTTAATTTAATTAACTTTAATCTTTTAATTTTCCCATATTAGACTTAGGGTCCTTAATTAAAAAGAGTAGCTAATTAAACAGGATGGAATTTCTTAAATCGCTTTTTAGGTCTTGGAGATCTCATGTACTCTAGTCCCTCCACAAAGTTTGGGAGCTAGAGCACATCTGATGCTACCCCAACATCTCAAAATCTCAACAAGGACTATAGGAAGTGATTTTAGCTTTTCCAAAACAATAATTGTGGATCCTTGGCCCACCTTATTTTCGCCTAACATTAGACATAGAAAAATTTATGAAAATTAATATTCTAATTAGCGAAACTTCTAATTAGGAATATTATAGTCCTCCCCGCCAAGAAGTTACTTTCCCTCAAGCAACTGTAGTGATGGGTGCTGGGGGATCTGCTCCCCTTCCCAAGTGGAATCCTCATCTGGAAGGTTTCTCCTCTGGATTAAGTATTCCTTCACCACCCAGCTCCTCAAGTGCCTCTCCCTGGTGTCAAGAATAGCCTCTGGCTGGAGCACCAAGTGCCCCTCATCATCTGTAGGAGAAAATTCGGTGGCTGCTGTCACCCGCTTTCCCAAGGCCTTCTTCATGCAATACACATGAAGAATGTTATGGATTTGGCTTCCTTGTGGCAGGTCCAACTCGTATGCTACCTCCCCCACTCTTTGGATGACCCTGTATGGCCCATAGAAGCGAGGCTTGAGCTTTTCAGCCCCCTTCTGCTTCCGCGTGGACTGTTTGTAAGGTTGAAGGCGGAGGTAAAACAAGTCCCCCACATCAAACTGCCTCTCCATATGACCTCGGTCTACGTACATCTTCTGTTGATTATGGGTTGTCACCAAGTTATCCTTGAGAGCCTTGAGAATGTCTTGGCTCTCTTGGATCCAGTCTTTGGCCTAGGGGGCCTTGCTAGCTCCAAACATAACATCGAAAAACGTTAATGCATCATAACCGTAAAAAGCACAAAAGGGAGTCATACCAATAGACATGTGGAATGTCGTGTTGTAGCAGTATTCCCCCAAGTGCAACCATCACAATCAAGCTTTCTGTTGCCCCGTGACATAGTTGTGCAAGTAGTCGTCCAACCACTTGTTAACTATCTCAGTCTGCCCATCTGTCTGCAGATGGTAACTTGTGCTCGGGGTGAGTTCTGTGCCCACCAATTGAAATAGCTCTTGCCAAAATCCACCCCTGAATTTTCTATCCCGGTCGCTAACTATGGTCTTGGGAGACCATGCAATCTAAAAATGTCCCTGAAAAACAATTTGGCCACCTGAGAGGCCGTGTACCGGGCTGAAATGGCGAAGAAATGTGCGTACTTCGTCAATCTGTCGACCACAACGAAGATACAGTCTTTGCCCTGCACCATGGGCAACCCAATGATGAAATCCATCGAAATACTCTCCCACTATGCAGAGAAATAAAAACTAGAGAACATAAGCACAAGAATCAATCACATGTACACAGTTATTTTTGGACAATTGTCCTCAGAAAAACCCAATGTGGAAAAACTGGTGCAGCAGATGAGGGTTTTATTAATTCTTCAGCAAATGATGTCCTTATAGGGAAATACAACGACAGATAAATTCTGAAACACTTGAGATTGAATTTTCGGCTTACTCGGACAATTCTCTAACACTTTGAACAACCCCTACATGCCCCTGCGTCTCTCTGTGTGATTCACTGCGTAGTCCCAGCGCTGGACTGCGTGAGTCTGCGTGGGTTCTCTGCACTGCAGCCTCAAGTTGCCTCCAGTGACCCACTGCTGCCCTCCGTCCCTGATATCGATCACCACCGACTCCCTCCTGTTTCTGCTTCTGCAAACTTCTTGCCCTGCAACTCTCCCACTGAAATCGAATTCTACATCAGAATGGATCTCCTTCGGGTATTGAATGTATGCCCGACTTACTTTTCCAAATGACCCTCAAGCCTTCTTTTATAATCTTCCTGTTGGAGAACCTACGACCCAGATTAAAAGATTAATCAATGGCTAAGATTAAAACTTGACTTGATCCATGTTTTCTAGAAGATTCACACTTCGACTTATTAATACCCTTCAATTATTTCATTACCCTAAGTTCAGACTTAGGGTCTTCATTAAAATAATTAATTATTTTAATAAGTCATGAACCGAGTAAAATTTCCACAAACTATTTCTGGGTTCTTTGGAATGCTGCTGTCCAAGCCTCCCTGCAAAGTTTGAGACTTGGAACACTTTCGGGTGCTACAAAAATCAACACTCCCTCTTAGCGAGGAAGGTGTTCCAACAATATGCCTGCTGCATGCTGCTCTGATTTTGAAGCACCCTCTGCGCTGTCGATCTCAGGACTTTGCCCCCCCATCTGCTGCGCTGCTGTCTCCTGTACTACTGCCTTTGACACTACCACTGTCACTATTGCCTCTATACCACAACTCCCTCTGAATATTGAGTCTATCCATTCCTGCTACTGGAAAGGATTCTTCATCATCCCCAGATTCTCTCTGAAGTAGACAAACTTTGTCTTCCCTAGAGCCTTTGTGAGGATGTCTGCCACCTATTCTCCCGTTGGAGTGTACTGCAATTGATCAACTCCATGTTGTACATAGCCCTGATGAAGTGACATCTGATGTCAATATGTTTCGACCTATCATGAAACATATGATTCTCAAAGAGATTTATGCAACTCTGATTATCACATAAGATGTTGGTTGCTTCCATTTTTTCCTTGAGTAGATTTACTAGCAGTTTCCTAAGCCATATGGCTTCGCACAAAGCTGTGCTGGCTGCCATATACTCTGCTTCTGCTGAACTCAGTGCTAGGGACTTCTATTTCCTACTGCACCGGGAAGTCATTCCTGATCCTAGATTGAAACAGTACCCACTGGTACTCTTCCGATCAACTGAACATCCAACCCAATCAGTGTCAGTGAAACCACTCAACCTGGCATCATTGCTACGGGTGTACTTAAATCCAAGCTCGATTGTTCCTTGAAGGTACCTGAGAACATGCTTGGCTGCCGCCCAATGTGCCCTCTTTGGTTACACCATGAACTAACTTAGGGTATTTACATCATAACAAATGTTTGGCCTTGTATTTACCAGATACATCAATGACCCTATGAGCTGTGTATACAGCGTAGGATCAGCCTCATCATTGTCAAATGTATTGATTTTCTTCTAGTTGGTGATCATTGGAGTTGTCATGGGTCTACAGTCCTCCATCTGAAATCTCTTCAAAATCTCTATAGTGTATCTTCCTTGACCAAGGAAGATCTCCCCATTCTTTTGCCAAACCTCCAACTCTAGAAAATAGTGCATCCATCCTAGATCCTTCGTGTCAAATTCTTCAGCCAAATTCTTCTTGCAATCTGTGTAATATTCCTAATTAGCGACAGCTAATTGGAATATTCGATTTTGTTCAGTTTTTCCATCTATAGTTTATAAATAAATAAAAAGTGAGTGGAGAGGGTGAAACTCACTTAAGTGGAATAAAACACCCTCCTAGTAGCACAACGTTGTGACTTAAGGGGGAGCCAAGTGGGCCAAGCACCACGTAGAGAAGGGGGCCCACGTACACTCTAGAAGCTGCTGCGCAGATGAGGTTGAGCACGTGGAGGAGAGAGAGGCTACGTTGGAGTTTTGGAGGGAAACCAACGTTATAAAAGATGGGGGAGCCTTCTCATTTCATTCATTCTGTTGTTGATGATATTGAGCTAGACGTTTTGTCTTCTTGAGCACACTGGCTGTTTAGCCTGTCTGCAGCACTGTTTAGTGCATTGAGTGTCTCCGGTCGGAGATCTCGCCCTTAGCCCTAGGGGACTTCGAGTGCCTGCTCGGGCAAGGTTGTTTCTTCAATATTTTGTGAGAGGTTTTGGTGTTTGGGTTTGTTGCAGAGCTGGGCTTTCATAGTGACTGCGCAGTCACTGGGAGAGAGGACAATCTATTTTGGAGGTGCTCCGAATCAGGAATTCTGCAGGAGATTGAGCCGAGATTTTGAGTAGAGGATCAACCTTTGCCTGTGGGAGGATTTTGGTGTATTTTGAGGCGGTGTTTCAGTCATTTCCATTTAGCCTCTGCACAAAGCCTTGGAGGCCAGCGTAATTCCCCAAGGGGGTGTTTTCTGGAGGTTTTCGGGGGTCGGCCATTTCTGATATGGTTTCTGGGTTTTGTCGGGATTGGTGAGTAGAGGAGGATTGCAGATTTTCAGCTCATTCCGGCAAGGGTATCAGCCCCTAGACTTCAGTCCATTCTAGCAGTAGCAGCTACACGGCAGTTTTCCAGCAGCTGGGACGCAGATCAGAGAGCATAGTTTTAAAAATCGACCGGTTTGAACCGGTAACCGACCAAACCGGTCGGTTAGATGGCCCAGCGGTCGAAACCGACCACGCAACCCGGTTGAAGAGGGCCTGTCGCCTGTTTTTGCAAAAAATTGGACCTAACTGGCCGGTTAGGAACGGAATCGGCCGGTTTATGCATAAACCGGCTGGTTCCGTTCCGTTCCTAACTGGCCGATTAGGTGCTAACCTCCTACGTGGACCCACACATGGCCGGTTTTAAGCTTTAGGGCTGATTTGGAGCCAAGGGGAGGGTTGTTTCCCTCCAAAAACACCCTCCCCAATCTTTTATAAGGAGGAGCAGCCTCTCCTTTGTCTCACACCAACTCATTTGCTGTTTGTGAGTTTGATTGAGAGCTTGGAGAGTGTTGAGTGTTTGCCGGAGTAGTGATCTTGGAGGCTTGGAGTTGGAGTTGGAGTTATCTTGGAGATAGTTTGGAGCTGTCAATAGCGTTGGCATCTTCAAGAGGACGCTAAGGAGGCTAGTTTGCATTGCCAGGTAAGAATTTTCACTTGAAAAATCCTTCATTTCATTGCTGTTCGTGTATTTATTTTCTCATGTGTTTAGCTATTTTATTGCTCTAAAATCTCTAGTCCTATGCTATCAAATTTTGTATGTTTGAATGTGCATTTTGTTTTGTAAATTTAGCCTTAGTTGTCCATTTATCTTAGCTGCAATTTTTTTTAAATGGCAGATTTATTTGCAAATTTCAATTATTTCAAGTCAAGATGGCTCCAAAAGCCAAGGACAGTGCATGGGTCCATTGTGATGTGATTGATGGAAAGATGGTATGCAAACTTTGTCGAAAATGTATTGGAGGTGGGGGTATTCTTAGATTGAAACATCACTTGGCTGGGATAAGAGGCAATGTAACGCCATGTGATGCACCTAATGTAGTGTTAGGTCCGGTTAGTGCAGAATACCTTGCCAAGCTTGAAAAGTTTGAGGAGACTAAGGCTAGGGAGAAGGCCATCCAAGATGAAATTGCAAGGAAGAGGGAAATAGTAGAAATGATGAGAGAGAGTGGGTATGAAAATGAGGAGTATGATATTCAAGACTCCTCTTCTATCCCTTACACCAATAACCCCTTTCAGTATGTTCCTCCTGTTGGCAAAAGATCAAACCCAACAAAGAGACCCAACCTCATGAGTTATTTCTCGTCCAATGCTAATTCCACAACCACTGCCAGTGCCTCCATGTCCCAGCCAACTCCAAGTCGTCAACCCACTTTGGATCAACATTGGAAAAAACAATGCAAAGAAGCTTCTCATCAGTACAGTGCTAGATGGTGGTATGATTCAGATATCCCATTTAATGCTGCTAACTCACCTTATTACCAAGCTATGTGGGACTCTGTTTTTGTTGCAGGAAAGGGCTTCAAAGGCCCTACTGCACATGAGTTAAGGGGAGCTCTTTTGCAACAAGAGATTTCTAGTATTGATGAGTATTTGGCTGAATATAAAGAGTCATGGCTCAAAACAGGTTGTTCCATCATGTCAGATGGATGGACTAATGGAAAGAACCACACTATCATTAACTTCCTTGTTGCTTGCCCTCGAGGAACACTGTTTTTGAGATCAGTTGATGCATCTGATAAGGTGAAGGATGCAGCCCTTCTATTTGAGCTTTTGGATGAGATTATTCAGGAAGTGGGAGAGCAGAACGTTGTGCAGGTCATCACAGATAATGCCTCAAACTATGTTCTTGCTGGAAAGATGCTTGAATCCAAGCATAGTACCATATTTTGGACTCCATGTGCTGCACATTACATAGACCTCATGCTTGAGGACATAGGCAAACTGGAATGGGTAAAACGCACTGTAGAGCATGGCAAGTGCATTACAAAATACATTTACAACCACTCATGGGTATTGAGCCTAATGAGGAAAAACACAGGGGGCAAAGAGCTTGTTAGGCCTGCCATGACGAGATTTGCAACTCACTTCCTCACGTTGCAATGTCTCAATTCTCAACAGAAAAACCTGCAGAAAATGTTTTCTTCTGATGATTGGACTGAATCCCGGTGGGCTCGTAGACAAGATGGAAAAGACACCAAAAAGAAAGTCTTTGACAGTTATTTTTGGAAAAGGTCTTCAGAGCTGGTAAAAATTATTGAGCCCCTTGTTAAAGTGCTAAGGATGGTGGATGGGAAAGGATGGCAATGGGATACATTTATGAGGCTATGGATTAGGCCAAGGAGCAGATACGGGCAGTTTACAGGGACAGGTTAGCTAAATATGGCCGGATATGGGAGATCATTGATAACAGATGGAACAATCAACTCCATCGTCCTATACATGCAGCGGGGTATTTTTTGAACCCAAAGTATCATTATAGAGCTCGGCTAGGAGATCAGCAGGATGGGGAGGTCAGATCTGGATTGATTGATTGCTTGGAGCGCATGATCCCTAACCGTGCAGACCTTCTAGAAACACATAAACAACTTACTCTTTTCAGTATGGCCGCTGGTACCTTTGGAAAGAACTTGGCAAAAATGGCAAGAGATGTGGATCAACCAGGTAAGCAATTCCAATTTGTTTTTCTTTTCATGTTAAATTGTTTGTAAATAAGTAATGAAATGAACTATGTTACTAATGAATGTCTTTTTATTTGCAGCACATTGGTGGGAGTCATTTGGCGGCCAATGTCCTCAATTGCAAAGGTTTGCTATCAGAATCCTCAGCCAAACTTGCAGCGCTTCAGGTTGTGAGCACAATTGGTCTGTTTTTGAGCACATACACACGAAGAAGAGAAACCGTTTGGAACAGAAACGGTTAAATGATCTTGTGTTTGTGCAATACAACCTTCGCTTGAGGCGGAACCAACTGATGAGCAAAACACCTGATCTAGATCCCATTGTGTTGGATGATATTGATCCAACATCAGAATGGGTGGAGGAGACTGAAGATCCAGTGTTTGAAGCTGATTTTGATTTTGATGCAGCAGTAGCGGGGGGTGAATTTGAAGCATATTTGGTGGCACCATCAGACGCAGACCCAGGATTGGTAGCTGCATCAAGCAAAGGCAAACAACCAATGGATGACACTAGTCATGCACCTCGAGCAACTCGTGCTTCCATTAGGTCCACTTCTATTGTTATTGGTGGCAGGGGTACTGAGGTTGTAGATGAGCCTGACGCTGAGGCATCCTCAGACTCTGATCCAGATGATGTCTATGCAGCGCCAGCAGCCGATGTTGATCCTGTGTCTAGTAGCGGTGATGAATTTGATGATTGATCATCATTCATGTGTAGTCTTGTATTAGGCCAATGGCCTCATAGCTTGTAGCATTGTTTTTGGACTTTATGGTCCATTTGGAGCCTCATTTCTTATGTATTTTTCGATGATATGTATTGCACTCGGTGCCATTTTGATATATTCACCTTTGCATGGTATATAAATGAGCAAACTTTGCATATTTTGTCTCTATTGGCTTGGAATCATGGTTACAAATCTTCAAAATAGTTTTTTTTATTAAAAAAATAATTATTTAATGTATTTTTTTTTAAACCGGTTCATTGAGATCTGACCGCTCCCGGTTAGACCGGTTCCGGTTAGAAACCCGGTTCATTAAGTCCACCGGTCCGGTCACCGGTTCCGGTTTTTAAAACTATGTCAGAGAGCAGCCATTTCCTGTATATTTTGAGAGTATTTCTTCACTTGCCTTGAGCAAGTTTAGGTGCCATCACTCTGATCACCTATTGTACTTCATTGTATTTCTCAGTTTAATAAATGGCTTAGCATTTCCTCTCTACATTTCTGGATGAGTTGCTGTATATTCTGTCTATGTTATTATATGTCTGCTGCACTGTTATTTTTATATATTGTTGAGCATTCTAGTTCCATAGCACTTGGTGTGTTTATCTTTCACTCTTAGATAGAGTCTGGAAAGGGCCAGGTAGCCTCCGGATCTTGTCCTCTTTCCAGAGGCGGTACATCCGGTAAATGCCCTCCTAGTCTATCTCTGGTTGGAGTCTGTCGTGTTTTAGAGATATCCACGAAACGGGATATTACAGTGGTATTAGAGCATAGTTCTGGCTCAGCCTATGGTCTATGACACCGGGGAGGAGACCATATATTTGTTATAGAGGCAGGAAGTACAGAGACCGTGAGCGTAGGTCGGAGAACACCTACGGAGAGGGAGACTGTGTTCAAGTGGTGGACACAGAGCAGGAGAGAGAGCCTGTGACAGACACAGTGCAGGAGGAGCTTGTATTAGATTCAAAGCAGAGAGGGCTGATGGCAGATGACATAGAGGCCAAACAGTTTAGGGAGGCACTCCTCAAATCGGTGCAGGATCTACCTAGACAGATTGAGGTGATGGGTCAGAGATTCACCGCTGTAGAGGCTAGACAGCGTGAGACTCCACGAGTTTTCTAGGTAGGAGAGGGATCATCCCATCATTTGCCGGAGCATGGTGCTGCTCAGCGTGATACTCTTCTGCCGATGGCTTCACCTGCACCTACCTGCTCTACCATGCCCACTTTCTTGGGAGTAGACACAGGGGTAGGAGCCCAGCAGGAGGCAGAGCCCGGACACATGGGTGAGTATTTTGCAGAGTATCAGGCCTATGGCAAGAGTTCAGGGATGCTCTCTCATTCCGAGATTTTGTTCAGCTCCAGCGGGACAGTAGACCCCGCGACCATCATAGAGGGCACCGACATTACCATGATGGAGATTCCCACCGCACATCTAGCAGATTCCATTTGCCTACGTTTGATGGCTCATCAAACAGTTCGGCAAAGTCTTAGGTGGAGAAGTTGGACATCTATTTCCAGCTTAACCAGATGTCGGAGACGGAAGCCATCAAGGTGGCGACATTACATTTGGATGGTGAGGCCTAGGACTGGTGTTTCCATGGGATGGTTACACTCGGACACTCTACAGTAACGACATATGCCGAGTTTACAAGGAGGTTGATGGAGCGTTTTGACCGGAGGGATCCGGAACAACATTTTGTTGAGCTGACGAGGCTCAAGCAGACAGGGAGCCCAGAGGCATACATTGCAGATTTCTTGAGGGTTTCGGTGATGGTGCCAGATCTATCCGCGACACGGATGATCTATATGTTTGTGGAGGGATTGGCAGAGCCACTTCGAGGTCTAGTCAGATCTACTAGACCAGCTACACTCCAGGATGCTATCAGCAGGACCAGGGACTTACAGGATGCATTGCCCAGGACGCGGACACCTTACCCCGAGAGACAGGGTTTCCAGCCCAAGGGGAAGGATGTGAGGGTTCCTCCTCCAAAGGGGAATCCCGGACGGGCTCAGATAGATGATGATGCCAGGAGGGAGCTGAGGAAGAAGCAGCTGTGCTTCACTTGTCAGGAGCCGTGGGCACCAGGGCATAGGTGTGCTGCAAGAAAAACACACTTCATTGAGGTCTTCTCCGATGATAGCGGGGAAGAAGATGAGGAGGATGACGGGGAGGCAGGAGATAGTCAGACAGCCCAGGATCAGTTGCCACCTCCACCTCCAGGTACAAGAGGTGTAGCTTTTGCACTCACAGGAGGGACCCTTGCGGCATTGCGAGGAGTTCCCAAATATTTGATGCTGCGCGTACGAGGGACAGTGCGTGGCCAACGAGTATCAGTTTTGGTTGACAGTGGGGCGACCCACAACTTCATTGATGCACAGATGGTCGAGCGGAGAGGTATACCGACCGAGAGCTTTGATGGATTTTCAGTTTTGGTTCCGGGAGCCCAGACGATGCAGTGTGCACGGTATGTTCCAGAGTTGGCAGTGACGATGGGTACCTACACCGTGACCGACCACTTTTTCGTGGTCAACATACCAGATACCAATGTGGTACTGGGTGTTCAGTGGTTGATTACTCTGGGGAAGGTCACCACAGATTGGGAGGCCTTAGAGATGGAGTGGGATGATAAGAAGACCGGGAAGCACAAGAAGATCCGCGGGATGCACACTTACCCACCTCAGACTATTTCGGCACACCGGATGGAGGCAGATTTCCGGAAGGGAGAGATAGAGTGGGCGGTTGAGTTGCGGGCATCAGAGGCAGGGACTACCGGTCAGGTAGTTCATCCTGATATACAGGCCATCCTTGACAGATATGAGGCAGTGTTTGGGGATATACCACCAGGTCGGCCACTAGACCGAGGATTCGAGCACACCATAGAGCTTGAGCAGGGAATTCAAGCGGTGATCACTACCCCCTATAGGCATCCCAAAGCCTATCGGGATGAGATTGAGCGGGCCATCCAGGAGTTGCTGGCTCTTGGGCACATCAGACCGAGCACGAGTCCGTTTTCTTCTTCCGTGGTGTTGGTGAAGAAGAAGGACGGCACCTTGAGGATGTGTATTGACTACAGGGCCCTGAACAAGAAGACCCTGAAGAACAGGTATCCTATACCCAGGATCGATGAGTTGATGGATGAGCTGAGAGGAGCCAAGTACTTCTCGAAGATTGATTTGAGATCAGGATACCATCAGAGTCGCGTGAGGGAACTGGACATTCTCAAGACCGCCTTCAGGTGTCATTATGGGCATTTTGAGTTTTTGGTTATGCCTTTTGGGCTAACCAATGCACCAACTACTTTTCAGTCTTGCATGAACCATATCTTTCGCAGCCATCTGAGGAAGTTTGTATTAGTCTTCTTCGATGACATACTCATATATAGCAGGACTTGGGAGGAGCATCTCCAGCATATAGAGGCAGTGCTACATATCTTGGAAGAGCAACAGTTCTATGCTAAGCTCTCCAAGTGTGAGTTTGGGATGACAGAGATGTTGTATTTGGGTCACATTATTGGAGTGGACAGAGTGAGAGTCCATGAGGAGAAGATTAGGGCCATCAGGGATTGGCCGGAGCCGAGGAACGTGACGGAACTTCGAGGATTCATTGGCATATGTACCTATTACAGGAAGTTCGTCAAGAGTTTCTCACAGCTTGCTGCACCCCTTACAGATCTGACGAAGAAGGGGGCATTCAGTTGGTCGGATACAGTGCAGCGAGCCTTTGACAGGCTCAAGGAGGTGATGAGTAGCTGCCCAGTGCTTGCATTACCGGATTTTACGCAACCATTTGTTTTGGAGTGTGATGCGTCGGGAGAGGGGATCGGCGCAGTGTCGATGCAGGGAGGGCATCCTATAGCCTTTGAGAGCCGGAAGCTCCTTTCGCATGAGAGGTTGTATTCTATATACGACAAGGAGATGTTAGCCATTATGCATGCATTGGCCAAATTCCGGCAGTATTTGGTAGGGAACAGGTTCAGGGTGAGGACTGATCACAACAGCCTCAGGTTCTTTTTGGAGCAAAAGCAGCTACAGGAGAGGTAGCAGAAGTGGATCAATAAGATCCAAGCATATGACTTTGACATTGAGTATGTCAAGGGTTAGAATAACGTGGTAGCGGATGCCCTTTCACGTAGACCAACCACATTATCTCTTATGAGCTTGGACACAAATTGGAGGGCTCGACTTTTAGTGGAGTACTCCAAGAACAGATTTGCATGTGAGATTCTGGAAGGACAGGTGGCGGATGACAGGTATAGGGTGGTCGATGAGATCATCTATTACAGGGACAAGATCTTCTTGACTGAGGGATCTCAGATTAAGAAGAAGATACTCCAGGCATCACATGATTCTCCATTGGCAGGCCATCAGGTGTTTACCAAAACCTACAGGACCATCAGAGAGAGGTTCTCATGGAAGGGCCTCAAGGAGGACGTGCTCTAGCACATCAGGGAGTGCGATGTTTGTTAGAGGAACAAGGGAGAGATGATCCATCCCCCAGGATTGTTGCAGTCTCTTCCCATTCCGGAGGGGAAATGGGAGAGCATATCGATGGACTTCATCACAGGGTTGCCCATGGTGCAGGGCAAGGATTGTATCTTTGTTGTCGTTGATCGGCTGACAAAGTATGTGCACTTTTTCGCCATATCCGCGCCTTACACAGCAGCACAGGTGGCCGAGCTATTCTTCAGAGAGATTTTCAGGTTGCATGGTCTTCCTAAGACCATCATTAGTGACAGGGACAACCGCTTCATGGGCGGATTTTGGCAGGATCTTGTCCGGCTAGTGGGGACAGAGTTAACACCGAGTACCAGTTATCACCCACAGACGGATGGACAGACGGATGGACAGACGGAGATAGTTAACAAGTGGCTGGAGGGCTACTTGCGTAACTATGTTAGTTGGCAGCAACGAGCATGGCTGAAGTGGTTGCATTTGGGGGAGTACTGCTACAACACGACACATCACATGTCCATTGGTATGTCGCCATTTTATGCTTTGTATGGGTATCATTCCTTATCTTTTTCTGATGTGATGTTCGGTGCTAGCAAGGCTCCTAGAGCCAAGATTTGGATCCAAGAGAGTCAGGACATTCTCCGAGCTCTCAAGGACAATATGGCTACAGCACAAAACCAGCAGAAGCTGTATGCCGACAGAGGCCGGGTGGAGAGACAGTTTGAGGTAGGAGACTTGGTCTACCTACGATTACAGCCGTACTGACAGTCGACATTGAAGTAGAAGGGAGCTGAGAAGCTCAAGCCTCGCTTTTACGAGCCATACAGGGTGCTACGCAGGATTGGGCAGGTTGCGTATGAGTTGGAGCTGCCCCAAGGCAGCAAGATCTACAATGTTTTTCATGTATCATGCCTGAAGAAGGCGCTGGGGCAACAAGTGACAGTGACAGAGGAGCTACCACCCACAGATGATGAGGGGCATTTGGTGTTGCAGCCAGAGGCTATTATTGATACCAGGGAGAGGCAACTACAGAGCAGGATAGTCCGGGAATTCTTGGTGAGGTGGAAGAATTTGCCGGATGAGGATGCCACTTGGGAGAGTGAGAAGATTTTGCAGGATCCATCACTTCAGTTGCTTGAGGACAAGCAACATTTTTCCGGGGGATATTGTAATATTCCTAATTAGCGACAACTAATTGGAATATTCGATTTTGTTCAGTTTTGTCGTCTATAGTTTATAAATAAATAAAAAGTGAGTGGAGAGGGTCTAACTCACTTAAGTGGAATAAAACACCCTCCTAGTAGCACAACATTGTGACTTAAGGGGGAGCCAAGGGGGCCAAGCACCACGTAGAGAAGGGAGCCCACGTACACTCTAGAAGCTACTGCACAGATGAGGTTGAGCACGTGGAGGAGAGAGAGGCTACGTTGGAGTTTTGGAGGGAAACCAACGTTATAATAGATGGGGGAGCCTTCTCATTTCATTCATTCTGTTGTTGATGATATTGAGCTAGACGTTTTGTCTTCTTGAGCACGCTGGCTGTTTAGTTTGTTTGCAACATTGTTTAGTGCATTGAGTGTCTCCGGTCGGAGATCTCGCCCTTAGCCCCGGGGGACTTCGAGTGCCTGCTCGGGTAAGGTTATTTCTTCTGTATTTTGTGAGAGGTTTTGGTGTTTGGGTTTGTTGCAGAGCTGGGCTTTCATAGTGACTGCGCAGTCACTGGGAGAGAGGATGCAATCCATTTTGGAGGTGCTCCGGATCGGAATTTCTGCAGGAGATTGAGCCGAGATTTTGAGCAGAGGATCAACCTTTGCCTATGGAAGGATTTTGGTGTTGTTTGAGGTGGTGTTTCAGTCATTTCCATTTAGCCTCTGCGCAGAGCCTTGGAGGCCAGCGTAATTCCCCAAGGGGGTGTTTTCTGGAGGTTTTCGGGGGTCGGCCATTTCTGATATGGTTTCTGGGTTTTGTCGGGATTGGTGAGTAGAGGAGGATTGCAGATTTTCAGCTCATTCCGGCAAGGGTATCAGTCCCTAGACTTCAGTCCATTCCAGCAGTAGAAGCTACACGGCAGTTTACCAGCAGCTGGGATGCAGATTAGAGAGCAGGCATTTTCCGTATATTCTGAGAGTATTTCTTCACTTGCCTTGAGCAAGTTTAAGTGCCATCACTCTGATCACCTATTGTACTTCATTGTATTTCTCAGTTTAATAAAATGGCTTAACATTTCCTCTCTATATTTCTGGATGAGTTGCCGTATATTTTGTCTATGTTATTATATGTCTGCTACACTGTTATTTTTATATATTGTTGAGCATTCTAGTTCCATACCACTTGGTGTGTTTATCTTTCACTCTTAGTCAGAGTCTGGAAAGGGCCAGGTAGCCTCCAGATCTTGTCCTCTTTCCAGAGGCGGTACATCCGGTAAATGCCCTCCCAGATATAATCTGTGATGAGCCTTGATGATCCTGTCAAAAACAGATCATCTACATACAAAACCAGTATCAAAGGCTCACTCCCTACTCTTAGATAGTAGAGATTGGGATCTGCGTCACTCTTGACGAATCCTATCTTCTGCAGGTAGCTGTCAATTCGACCGTACAAGGCTCTAGGAGCATACTTTACTCTGTATAATGCTTTCTTCAATCTGCACACATGAGTTTTTTGTTCATGTGTCTCAAAGCCCTCTGGTTGTTCTATATACATGTCGTCTTCTATCACTCCATTTAAGAATGCCGTCTTGACGTCCATCTGGTGAATTTCCCACCCCATCTGCGCTGTAAGGGATATCACGGACCTGATAGAGGTGTACCTGGCTACTGGGGCAAAGGTTTCTTCATAGTCAATTCCTTCCTTCTGAGCATACCCCTTAGCCACAAACCTGGCTTTAAATTTCTCGATGTTGCCATCTGCAACATATTTGATTTTGTAGATCCACCTGGATCCTACAATTGATCTCTCCTGAGGTCTGGGTACTACTTCCCAGACATCATTCGTTATGATGGAACTGTACTCTTCCACCATTGCATCAATCCACACCTGGTGTTGAGCTGCTTCCCGAAAACTGGAAGGTTCTCTGACTTGAGCAACCAAGGCTTGATACCTCTTAGGCTGCCTACGCTATCTCTTCTCATTTCGAGGGATTCCGACAAAGTCCTCTACATCCTTCAGAATCTGTCGAAGTTCCATGCTTGTTCTCCCACTGGTAGTGGGTGGATCTACTAGCTCTCCCTCTTGCAAATCCTTGGGAGACACATCCTTTGGATCACTATGCCTTGGAGAGGCAACTGAATTTTCTGCTGCTGGTTGTTGGGGCTGGACCAGAGGCTCTTCCTTAGACTGCGTCGCAGAAGGCAAATCACGGGATCTTCTGAAGGCCTTCTCCTCCATGAACTTCACATCCCTTCGCACCACCACTTTCCTACTCTCAGGAATGTAGATGCGATAAGCCTTTGCATTCTCGCTGTATCCTACCAGATATCCCTTTTCAGCAGTCATCTCCAACTTCTTCATCTTCTCACTGGGCACATGACAGTAAGCTGTACTGCCGAAGATCCAAAAGTGACTCACTTCAGGCTTCCTACCAGTGAAGACACTTTCTGGTGTGATCTTTCCCAGTGCAGCGTGAGGAGTTCTGTTCTGAATGTAGACAGTTGTATTACACGCTTAAGCCCACAAGAATTTGGGCATGTCTTGGTCATACAGCATTGCTCTGGTTGCTTCAATAATAGTCCGATTCTTCCTTTCTTCCACACCATTCTGCTCCGAATTGTAAGGAGCTGTCCACTCTCTTTTGATGCCTGCCCTTGCACAGAATCTGGTGAATTCTTTATCTATGTATTCACCACCATTATCTGATCGCAACACCTTAATCCGCTTCCTTGTCAGATTTTCCACCAGAGCCTTAAACTCTTTGAATCGACTGAATACTTCATCATTGGTCTTCAAGAAGTAGATCCAAGTTTTCCTGGAATGGTCATCAATGAAGGTGACGAAATATTCGGCACCACTAAGAGCTCTTGTGGACATCAGGCCACAGATATCTGAGTGTATTAGATCCAATACACCCTTGGCTCTATTGTTGCTTCTCTGATATGCTTCCTTGGCATATTTTCCCAATACGCACCCCTTGCAGACATCATCTCGTTTAGTGCTCAGTTCTGGAACACCCGTGACAGTCTTCTGGAGAGTTCTCAACACCTGATGATGTAAATGCCCCATTATTTTGTGCCATAGCTCATTCAGGTCTGTTTCATCTGCGCTGCCAACTAGTGCCATTAGAGAGTTAAGTTGTAGCTTGTACAGTTTGTTGCTTCTTACCCTGATTTGTGCCTTCTTCTTCCAACTGGGGTGCTTGACGTAGACTCTATTGCCAATAAAGTAGACGTCATATCCTTGGTTTGAAGCTATGACACTGAGAGTAAATTCATCCCCAAACTCGGCACATGCAACACATTAGTGGCCCGGATTCTATTTCCTGCCTCGGTCTGAAAAAATATGGTACCTCTCCCAACGGGAGTGCATTTTGCTTTATTGCCCATGGTTATTTTGAAATTCATCTGCTCTTCTTAGTAGTTGGAAAAAAAGTCCCGTACTCCAGCAATGTGAGCAGAGGCTCCACTGTCAATATACCAGACATCAGAAGAAATAGTGTTTGATACGCAAGCAAAATCTTCCTCAAGTCTGGATGCTAATACAGAGACGTCGTGATCCATCTATTCTGTACTGCTTCTTCCCTTTCCTGTAGAACTGCGTGAACCCTTCTGCGCTGTTGCTGTAACAATAGATTTCTGTTCATGATAGATGCCCCCTCTCTGTTATTCATCTCTGGCTCTAATACCATGTGAAAATTTCAAGTAGTTGCAGTGATAGATTTATTTCTCCTACTTATTATTTCAATAAGTTATTATTCATAAATCTTTCGGCAAATATCAAAATAAATACCACTGCAACATTTAGAAATATATATGCAGAAAATAAACAGTAGAGAACATAAGCACAAGAATCATTCACATGTACAGAGTTATTTTTGGACAATTGTCCCAGGAAAAACCTAATGCGGGAAAACTGATGCAACAGATGAGAGTTTTATTAATTCTTCAGCAAATGATATCTTTATAGGGAAATACAACGACAGATAAATTCTGAAACACCTGAGATTGAATTTCCGGCTTACTCGGACAATTCTCTGACACCCTGAATAACCCCTGCATGCCCCTATGTCTCTCTGCGTGATTCACTGCGCAGTCCTAGCGCTGGATTGCGTGATTCTGCGTGAGTTCTCTGTGCTGTAGCCTCAAGCTGCCTCGAGTGACCCACTGCTGCCCTCCGTCCCTGATATCGATCACCACTGACTCCCTCCTCCTTCTGCTTTTGGAAACTTCTAGCCCTGCAACTCTCCCACTGAAATCGAATTCTACATCAGAATGGATCTCCTTCGGGCACTGAGTGTATGCTCGGCTTACTTTTCTAAATGACCCTCGAGCCTTCTTTTATAATCTTCTTGGTCGAGAACCAACGACCCAGATTAGAAGATTAATAAATGGCTAAGATTAAAACTTGACTTGATCCATGTTTTCTAGAAGATTCACACACTGACTTATTAATACCCTTTAAGTATTTCATTTCCCTAAGTTTAGACTTAGGGTCTTCATTAAAATAATTAATTATTTTAATAAGTCATGAACCATGTGGAATTTCCACAAACTGTTTCTAGGTTCTTTGGAATGCTGCTGTCCAAGCCTCCCTGCAAAGCTTGAGACTTGGAACACTTCCCGATGCTACAAAAATCAACAAGAGGGATGCTGGCCTCCTCGACAAAGCATCGACCATCACGTTATGCTTCCCTTTGACATTCTCGATGTCAAAGTCATAAGCCTGAATCTTGTTGACCCACTTCTGTTGCCTCTCCTGAAGCTGTCTCTGCTGTAAGAAAAATCAGAGGCTATTGTGGTCTGTCCTCACTTTGAACTGGTTCCCCATAAGTATTGTCTCAACTTGGCTAGCGTATGCGTGATGACTAGCATCTCCTTGTCATATATGGGGTAGAGCCTCTTGTGAAGCAAGAGCTTCGGGCTTTCAAAAGCTATGGGGTGCCCCTCCTGCATCAGTATGACCCCCACTCCCTCACCTGATGCAGCGCACTCTAAGATGAAGGGCTTGGTAAAATCTGGAAGCGCAAGGACCAGACAACTGCTCATCACTTGCTTGAGGCGGTCAAATGCCTCCTGTGCTGTAGAGGTCCAAGTGAAGGCCACCTTCTTCGTCAAATCTGTGAGGGGTGTTGCCAGTTGTGAAAACCCCTTCACAAACTTCCGGTAGTAGGTGCAAATGCCCACAAACCCTCTCAACTCTGTGACATTCTTGGGCTCTGACCAATCCCGGATGGCCCTAGTCTTCTCCTCATGCACCCTCACGCCATCGGTGCCTATGATGTGCCCCAGGTAATCTTTGTCAGCCTAAAGCTCGTACTTGGACAACTTCGCATAAAACTACTGCTCCTCCGATATGTGAAGCACCGTCTCCACATGCTGTAAATACTCTTCCCAAGTTCGGCTGTAGATCAATATATCATCGAAGAATACCAACACGAACTTTCTCAGCTGCCCACGAAATACGTGGTTCATGGACGACTGGAAGGTAGCTGGAGCATTAGTTAGCCCAAAGGGTATCACCAAAAACTCAAAGTGCCCATAGTGGCACCTGAAAGCTGTCTTAGGGACATCCTCGCCCCTCACCCGTATCTGATGGTACCTCGACCTCAGATCTATCTTGGAGAAGAACTTGGCTCCCCTCAGCTCATCCATCAACTCATCAATCCACGGAAAGGGGTAGTTGTTCTTCTTTGTCTTCTTGTTCAAGGCCTTGTAATCGATACACATCCTCAGCGTACTGTCCTTCTTCTTCCCCAAAACAACTGAATAAGAAAAATGGCTCGAACTCGGCCGGATATGCTCCAATGCTAGGAGCTCATGTATGGCCCTCTCAATCTCATCCATATAGGCCTTGGGGTGCCTATATGGGGTATTAATCACGGCCCGGATCCCTTGCTCTAGCTCGATGGTGTGCTCGAATCCCCGGTCAGGTGGCTGTCTTGGTGGTATGTCTCCGAAAACCAAGGAGTATCTATCAAGAATGGCCTAGATGTCCAGGTGAGGTGGCTTTGCTGCTCCACCAGCCTTTGAGACCTTCAACTTGATAGCCCACTCTATATCCCCATGCCTCAAGTCGATCTCCATCCTGTGCACAGAAACTGTCTGCGGGCGGTATGATTGCATGCCCCTCAACATCATTGATTTGCCATCTGTGCCAGGAACTCCATCTCTAGTCTTTACCAATCAATGGTGACCTTGCCAAGGGCGTAGAGCCACTGGACTCCCAACACTATGTTGGTTTCCGGAATATCAACCACAAAGAAGTGGTTAGTCACAGAGTAGCTCCCTATGGTCACTGTTAGTGCTGGAACATAGGTGGTGCATTGCATGGTCTTGTCTCTCGGCACAAGCACTGAGAACCCCTCAATTTTTTTTGTCTTGATTCCCCTCCTACACACCATCTATGCATCTATGAAGTTGTGTGTGGCCCCACTGTCTACAAGCATTGAAACACGTTGTCCCTATACAGCACCCCGGATCCTCAAGGTCAAGTACTTGGGTACCCCACGCAATGATGCGAGGACCCCTCTTGAAGGTGCAAATACTGACCCTCTTGTTGCTGGTGTGGGTGGAGGTGGAGGTCCTTCCTCCCTGGGTGTTACCCTGTCCTCTCCTACCATCTCAAAGAATGCATCTTCCCTCCTGCACACCTGTGGCTTGGTGCCCATGGCTTCTGGCAAGTGAAACATAGTTTCTTCCTCCAAAGATCCCTCCTGGTCTCGTCATCCAAATGTCCTCGGCCTTGGTTACCCCTCGGTGGTGGGGCTCTCGTATCTCTCCCCCTCTGCTGGAAGACTGGTCTAGCTGGTTGGGGTGCTCGAGCTTTGGGTAGAGCATCCTGCAGATCTCTTGCTCTCCCCAATGCGTCATGCAAGGTAGTGGATCTTCTCGATCTCACTAACCCCCGAAGTGGTTCTGCCAAGTCGTCAACGAACATGTAAATCCTCTGAGCTTCCAATAAGTTCGGAACCATCACTGATAGCCTCAAGAACTTCGAGATATAGGCCTTTGCATTCCCTGTTTGCTTGATCTTTGTCAGCTCTCCAAAGTAATCGTCTGGATCCTTCCTCTCAAACCGCTCCAACACCCTCCTAGTGAACTCATCATACGCTGTCACGCTTCTGTGCCCCAGTGTAGTCAACCCGTGAAACCACCAGTCATGGGCCTCCCCTTCTAGGTGCAAGGTAGCAACCTTGATTGCTTTTGTCTCAGTCATCTGTTTTAAATGGAAATAAATATCCAGCTTCTCCACCCCTGCCTTTGATGATCTCTTCGAGGTGCCATCGAATATTGGAAGGAACAACCTACCCACGGTACACTGTAAGTCACCCCCTTGTGTGTATCCTCCTCTGGCTTGGCCTCTGGGTTTGTTGCTAGTCTTCAGCTGGCAAAAATCATTGAATGTGTTGGCCCTTTTGAATTCTAGCCCATAAGATTGATACTCTACGAAAAACTCCCCATAATGAGCCTATTCTGGCTCCTGCTGCCCTCTTGTCCCTGGAGCTAGGAACGTGAGAATAATGGACCGTGGTGGAGTATATGGTATGGCCGACAATGTAGTATGGAGGCTTGCCTGGTGTTGCGAAGTTCCAAACCCTTCTCCAATCTTAAATTCTCCTTGAACACCTTTCCCCTTGCTGCCATTGCTAAGCCTCTGGCCCATCTCCTCAATCCTCTTGGAGAGGTCTTGTACTGAATTCAGCAGAAGGTGAGCAAATTCCTTCTCTTCATTCCTCCCATCTTCTGTGTGCTCCATTTCCCTCTCTACAACCTCTGGAATGCTATCAACCTAATACCACTGTAATATCCCAAATTGGAAAATGGCAGTAATATAAAGCAACAATAGACTAAAAACTACAACAAATAAAATCACACCATTAACACATGAAAAATGGAGCCAAAAACATGAACTGAGCCATTTTATTAAATGCTGGAAATGAGTACAATAATGGTGTTGGAATTGGTGCACTTGGGCTTGCTCAAGGCAAGATGAAATTCATCTCAAATCAAGCTAGAATGTCCCTCTGGAAATGGCTCTGCCTAGAAATGTTGCTACTGCAAGCTTCAGACTGCTAGTTGGGCTGCTTCTAGTGTTCAGAAAATTCTGGGATTTGGACACTAGACTCTACTCAAGAAACCCACAAAAACCCGTGAAGGTATTCTGGAATGCTGGACTTTGGAAAATTGCCCTTGTTGGGCTTGACCCACTGCGCTACTGGCTGAAGCTCCACACTTGAAGAAATCACTGCAAAATTGCCCCAAATGATGAGCAATCACCCTGTTAGGAAGCACTCAGCTTCCCCACCAAATCTCAGCTGCCAATTCCCTTCCTTCTCTCCTCCCGGAACAACCTTCCTCTTGAACTATGTCCCCACTGCACAGTCACTGCGTCTTCCACGCTGTCCTTGGAGTGATGACACTTTTCCTGCAATCTTGGCTACGAAAAGCTCCTCCAAAATGGTGAATCTCCTCTCTTGAGCAGACACTCGAAGTTCCCCGAGGCAGTGGTTGGGATCTTCGCTTGAAAATCTCGTGTGCTAAACAACACTGTAGACTGGGCACCTGACACAAGCATGCTGTGTCAAAATGACAATCAAAAGTTAAGTGAATGAATAAGGAATGAGGCTGCCCTTCCTTCCTTTTGTCAAATGAGCCTCAACGATCCTCTTGGGACCACCATGGACTGCGAAGTCCCTCCATCGAGCCAATCCCAACGCTGCCTCTTTCGTGCCTCTCTCACGCTGCCACGTAAGGAGCTGCACTCATTCAATGCTAGCCACCCAGAGCCCACTTAGGCCGCAATTTTTCTCTTGGGGACTATAGGAAGGGACTTTAGCTTTTCCAAAACAATACTTGTGGATCCCTAGCCCACCTTATTTCCACTTAACATTAGGGATAGCAAAATTTATCAAAATTAATATTCTAATTAGCAAAATTGCTAATTAGGAATATTACATTATTACTTGATTTGGCAAGGCCATTGCCTTGAGGATGATAATTAGATGAGTGAGACAAAACAATACTATAATCTAAACACAATGATATCTTAGAGAATTAAAAGCTTTGGCATTGTTAGTAGCGATTTTGAGGGGGACACCGAAACAATTTATAATTTTGTCTTCTAGGAAATCAATGACAACCTCTTCGGTGCTTCTCTTGGTATGTATGGTCTCTACCCACCTAGCGAAATAATCGATGGCAGTTAGGATCCATTTGTGGCCATTACTTGATTTCTCCTCTATGTTGCACTGGTTGTGGAGATGGGGGGACGGGGGGTAGGGGGATGAGTTTGTAGGGGGACAGGGGGACGAGTTTGCGGGACGGCTAGAGCACACCCCCAAATTTTCAGGAGACGACAGGTTGGGGATGAGAAGTGCGGTAACTAATTTTTATATTTATTAAAACGTTAAAATTAAAATAAAATATATTATTTCAGCATAAGCATGAATGATAAATTAAAATATAAAAATTAGAACTATTACTATTTTTAAATTCAAATTACAAAATAAAATACTAAAGCTTAATATTATCTAATCATCATCACTCATCACAAAAACAAATCTCATTATCATTGCCCATTGTCAAGAACTTAAGAAGTACAATTAGTCTGCGACAACATACAATCTACCACTGTTTACATAATCATTCTATGATGCATGAATCATTTCAAAATTTAAATAGCAACTAAACTTTAAAGACTAAAGGTAAAATTGAATAAAACTGTAAACATGAACAAGTCATTAAAATTTAATTATATATCCCAAATTAAGAGTCTAGAAATTAAGAACCTTGTGGGACCTGTCATCAGTGTAATGTATATCATAATCATTCAGAATCACAATTATTTATAGAGCACAGAGAGTATTACCATCCCATATATTTACCTTATGACATTAAGCGTTAAAGATGAGTTACCCATTGTAATGTTTATTTCAGGAGTAACAAATGTTATGTACAAAAGTAATAATGTCATAAAGTGAAATAAATTATATATAATAATTGATGTTTATGTTAATGCATTTAGGGATTAGTTGGTTGGTTCCTAAAATGAATAATTGAACTTGCTACATATATAGACAACAACACCAATAATTCAGTAGCACATTGATATATCATCTTATCTCTCATCTAGTCTCTCCTGCTCATCTCTTGCATATATTTAACATGGTATTAAAGTCATGGTGATTGTGGAATAGGGAAATTTCAAAGATTCATGGCAAGAAAAGGTTTGTCATAGACATGGAGAAAGAGACAAGTTCAAATTGAAGGAAAATTAATTCATGGAGTATAGTGACTGTAAACTGTAAACATGTATAAGTCATTAAAACTTAATTATAAATCCCAAATTAAGAGTCTCAAACTTCGCCCTGTCGGTCGACTCTTACCTCACCTGCAACCTTCACTCGAGTTCTCTCAGCTCTGTTTACCTTTGCCGCCGTAAATGGAGTTCTTTGTTCAGTGTTTACCTTTTCTTGTCGTCTCAGACTTTGCTCGACTCTTACCTGCAACCTTCGCTCGAGCTTAGTGTTTACCTACAACCTTCACAACATGTGTTTACCTTTGTCGCCGTGTCTCTGTAACAATGTTTACCTTCATCGCCGCCATGTAGTATGTGATAGGTTTAGTTTAGTGTGTATGTGTTAGGTTTAGTTTAGTTGATAGGTTAAGGTTGCGATAGGGTTTATGTTTCAAAATTTGTTTTTTAATTTTTTGACTTTAAAGTATAGAACTTAGATTTTCAATTTTTTTTTTTTTAATTTATTTATTTTTAATGTTTAACATGCATGATATTGGGGATGTCCTAAAGTCCCCCGAAAAGTCCCCAATTTTTTGAGGGATGGCCTGGAAGTTCCCAAGTCCTCGATGGAGTCCCTGACCAATTGGGGAAGTTTCCGATGAGTTCCAAAGTACCCAGAATGTTGGGACGAAGGGAACACCATGAATTTTGGCGGGGACGGGTCCCCATGCAACATAGGTTTTCCTCAAATTTGCCAATGAACCAAGATCCCCATTTGTTGAAATGGGGCCTCTACTACTACTGGTTGTAAAGTGAAAGTAGCCAATTTATGTTTTCTAGTAAAGAATTGACATAGTTGACACTCTCTAACAAACCTATGAATGTCTGTGAAAATTGATGGCCAATAGTAGCCACGCCTAAGCATCTTATGCACAATAGTCTTAGCTGCGTGATGGCTACCACATTAGCCTTGGTGAATCTCCTTGATAAGAGTTTGGTATTCCTCTTGACCAACACATCATAATATCAATCCATCAGGATTTCTCCATTCTAAACCTTGATTAATGAAACAATATATGGAGGCCTTTAACCTCAAGGGTATTCTTTTATGCTCAAGAAGAATCCTGGGACTACTCAAGTGTTTGAGATAATAAATGATATCTCAGTCACGCTCTATGTTCTCCAACTTTTGAGCAATGGCATTTTCCATGGCACACATTTCATCATCTAAACCTGAGGCTTTCTCATTGCTCTCATCCATATGTTTTGCCAGCACCTCACCTTTAATAACTCTAGAGGGATTAATTTCTAGATTGTATTCCTGAATTTTAGCTACCCACTTTCCTCTAGATCCCAAACAATCTTGCTGAGTTAGAATTTCATTTATCGTAGAATGGGGTGTGAAAATTTCTGAATTTACTAAACAAACACCCTACTGCAGTAATTTGATTTACTTCTCCTACTTGTTTGATTTACTTAACAAGTTATTTTTCTGAATTATTCAGTAAAACATCAAAGTATATACACTGCAACCTCCCAAATGTAGAGATGAAGTATTGAAGAATAAAGCACATTCGACAAAGGACACACAAGATTTTTCGGACAAATGTCCCCAGAAAAATCCAATGCGGGAAAACCGGTGCAACAACTCTTGAGGGTTTTATTATTATGCAGATTTCTGAATACAAACTAGGGCACCAGTAGTGGTTTACCCAACAGAGAAAATCCCAACAGAAGTACCTCTATCTCCAAAGACATATAATATGGCTGATTCAACTGAGGATGAAGAACAGCACAGGTGCCTACGCAGTCATTGCGTCACCCTTTTAGATATGTTGAATATGAGCCCTATCTGGCCCATTGAAACCTCAACACTGCCTCTGATGGCTCTGCGTCGACTCCTTTTGCTTTGCGTAACCCCTCTGGGCATGCGTGAGCCTCTGCGCTGGCTCTACGTGAGCCTAGCTTGGCCTTCTTCATCCCTGCTGGGCCTTCGTCACCCCTCCTAGGCCTGTGCTACTCCTCAGGTACAGATCTGCCTCTTTGCTAATGTATTCTCGGCCTCGGATCTGAAATCCCACTGCCAAACTACCCCTCGCTGCACTGCAAGCTCTCTCGAAAATTCCCAGCAAACCGCGCCCTAGAATTTTGACTTAGCTCAAGTGCTGCCGCTCTGTGTGTGTTCTCCAACTAACCCCAAGCTTTCCTTTAATATTTTTCTTGTTGAACATTCAACGACCGTGATCTAATCTCTAATCAACAACTAAAATTAGAAAATACTTGATCCTCGTCACTTAGAACATTCTCACCCACATGTCTAAATTAATTCACTTTAGTTTTTTTAGAACATTAAAATAATTAATTATTTGAATAACTTAAGTTTCAGGTGGAATTTCTCCAAACGATTTCTAGGTCTTGGAGATCTCATGTGTCCTAGCCCCTCCAAAAAGTTTCGGAGCTAGAGCACATCTGATGGTACCCAAAAATCAACTCTCCCTCTTAGCGAGGAATGTGCTCTAGCGACGCTTGAAACTAAAGCATCACCCTGATCCATGGCATTGTTCCCTTGTGCTGCTGATGCTTGGCCCGTTGCCCTTGATCCACCGCGCTGCTGCCTTCTGTATTGCTACCCATGACTCTGCCACAGTCACTGCCTCATCTGTACTGCAGCTCCCTCTCCAATGCTGCATCATGCTGCCCATAGCACTGCCACTGCTAATTACTGCATTACAACTCAGTCGCTGAGAGTTAAGCAATTGAAGGACATCACCCAAAATCCCGATAGACAAGTCAGTCTGGTTGCATCTCGATCTGAAACACCCTCTGCTGCTAATCTGCGCTAACCGTCTGGTGCCTCTGCGCTGCTGCTACTCAGCACTGCATAAGCACTGCCTCTGCGCTGCTGAAATCCTATCAACCTCTGCGTTGTTGCTTCTACACTGCCACTGCCTCTGCTCTGCGCTGCTCCAGTTTTCAACATCCTAGGTCTGCCAATGTGCCTCCACAATCCTCTGCACCAACTGACTCCGGTCATCCTGCCACTGTCATTAAGGGCTCCCATAGCTCGTATGTGATCCAAGAGTTTGGGCACCTCAAGGATCTTTCCCCCCACCGCTATCCGTAGATCAATCTACAGATCTATGTCGCCGCACCTCTTCTCTCGAGGCACATGAGCACTCATAGCCACATCGTCATCACTCCCATCATCACCCTTCGCTGCTGCAACCTTTGAATTCGAGTCTTCCTTGCCCTTCTTCTTCTGAGGACAAGTGGCGAAATGTCCTAGTTCACCATATCTGAAGCATCTGACCTTTGAAAGGTCTCTCTCCTTCTTCCCTCGCTGCCCTTGCTGTCCCTTAGATGTGAGAGCCACATCTTCCTCCTCCTCCTTCTTGATCTTGATTCCGCCGCTAGTGTTGCCTGCCTTGGTCAACCTCCTAATTTCTTCTTGGCAAAGAGTTACCCACATGTTTTCCCAATTTGGAAGTGTTGCTCTGCCTAAAATGGCTAGGGCAAAGGTCTCCCACTTTTTAGACACAATGTTCACGGTAGTCCTGACCAATAGACCCTCATCAGGAGTGCCCCCCATAGCAACCAACTGATCATGAATCACCTTCAATCTAATGAGGAAGGGGTCAATTTCCTCTCCCTTATGCCTTTGAAATAGTTGAAGTTGATTCTCCAGAAGCATTCTCCTTTGGACAAAAGTCCCTTGATACATTGAGGTCAATGTTGTCCACATCTCATTTGTTGTGTTCTTTTTAGCAATGTGTGGGACCACATGATCCTTGACTCCGTCCATATTCAAGCGCTTCGCCCTTTCTTGCGATTCCTCGTACTTCTTCAACGAATCAAAATAAACAAGAACAGCTACAACCTTCTCGGCATGATCTTTGATGCGATATTCATCTAGAACTGATATGATTCCGACCTTCCAGACGACGAAGTTGGATACTCCCTCCAACCTGTCTTGATCCCTCAATCCATGTGCGGCTATCTCTGCTCAAAAGATGGCGAAGCTGAAAAAAATTCTCTCCCTACTTCTGCTGCTACCCTCAGCAAAAGACATAGTTCTGGGTTTCTTGGCACTAGAAACACTCTATAGAATATGCTCCCTTTGACAAGTGATTTCCCTCCCGGAAATCCTCCACCAACTCCTGTCAAATTAGCTCTCTCCAATCACTCTGCTGATAAGATTTCAGACTTCGTGGTGAGAAAGTTTGCTGAGGAACTGTTTCCCCTACTTTGTCAACCCTGCTAGACACCGTTTTCCAACGACGGAACAATGCCCCATAAGCAACTTTCGAAGAACAAAACTGCACTTCCAGCCACGACAACCGGCACAACGTTACCTCCTCTCGGACTGCATCACCCTTCTAGGCCTGTGTGAGCCTCTGTGTCAGCTCTGCATGAGCTGGATTGGCTCTGCGTCACCCCTCTAGGTCTGCGTTGTCGATTTTTGGGTAGCATCGGATGTGCTGTAGCTCTGAAACTTTGTGGAGGGGCTAAAACACATGAGATCTCCAAGACCCAGAAATCGTGTGGAGAAATTCACCCAGAACTTAAGTTGTTCCAATAATTAATTATTTTAATGGAGACCTTAAGTCTAACTTAGGGAAATTAAATAATTAAAGGGAATTAATTTAAACATGTGGGTGAGAATGTTCTAAGTGATGAGGATCATGTATTTTCTAATCTTAGTCGTTGATTAGAGATTAGATCACGACTGTTGATTCTTCAATGAGAAAAGTATTAAAGGAAGGCCTGGGGTTAGTTGGAGAACACACACAGAGCGGTAGCACTTGAGCTAAGTCCAACTTCTGGGGCGCGATTTGCTGAGAATTTTTGAATGAGCTTGCAGTGCAGTGAGGGGCAGATCAGTAGAGGGATTTCAGATCCAAGGCTGAGAGTACATTGGCAAAGAGGTAGATCCGTACTAGAGGAGCAGCGCAGGCCAAGGAGGGGTGATGTAGAGGCAGTGTAAGCCCAGGAGGGGTGATGCATAGGCAGCGTAAGCCCAACAGGGATGATGCAGAGCCAGAGGGGCTCACACAGAAGGATGCAGAGCTGAAAAAAGTTGACGCAGTCACTTAGAGCGCTGTGCTGGGGTTTTAGTGGGACATATAGGGCTCGTATTCAACAGATCCAGAATGGTTGACGCAGCCACACTAAAGGGTGACGCGGTGACTTCATAGGCACTTGTGGGGTTCTTCATCATCAGCTGAATCAACCATATTATCTGTCTCCGAAGATAACAATACTTTTGCCAGGATTTTCTCTGTTGGGTAAACCATTACTGGTACCCTAGATTGTATTCATAATTCTGCATAATAATAAAACCCCCAAGAGCTGTTGCACTAGTTTTCCCGCATTGGATTTTTCTGGAGACATTTGTTTGAAAAATATTGTGTGTCTTTTTTCGAATGTGCTTAATTCTTCAGTACTTGATCTATATGTATGTGTAAGCTGCAATGTGTTTACTTCAATGTTTTCTGAATATTTCTGAAAATAACTTGTTAAATTAAAAACACAAGTCGGAGAAGTAAACCAGATTTCTGCAATAGGATTTTTGTAATAAGGATTCAAAAATTTTCACATGGTATCAGAGCGATTGCAGATTAGGGAGTGTTGAATCCATCAGCGAAGTGACAAAGTTTTTGCTGCAGGAAGAGGGTTGTCCTAAGTGACAATGGAGATTCGGAAGAGGTAGCATACCCGAGGGACAATGCAAGCCCTAGAGAGGTGACGTAGAGCCAACTTAGCTCATGTAGTCCAAGAAGGTTGATGCAAAGCCTGTCTAGCTCACACAGAGCTAACGCAGAGGCTAACACAGGCCCTGGAGGGTGACACAGTCCAGGGGGAGGTGATGCTGAGCCAGTTACCGTGACTGGAATTGCAGTTTGTTTCTTCAGAAGTTGCTGGTGGGGCATTATTTCTGACGGTGCAAAACAGTGTCTAGCAGGGTTGAAAAAGTAGGGGAAGCAATTCCTCAACAAACTTTCTAGCCAAGAAGTTTGAGATCTAATCAGCAGAGTGATTGGAGAGAGTTGATTTGACCGAATTGGCAGAGGATTTTCGGGAGGGAAATCACTTGTCAGAGCGAGCATATTCCTTAGAGGGTTTCTAGTGGCAAGAAACCCAGATCTGTGTCTTTTGCTGAGAGTAGCAGCAGAAGAAGGGAGAGGAGATTTTCAACTTTGACAACTTTTGAGCAGAGATGGCCGCACATGGATTGAGGGACCAGGATAGGTTGGATGGAGTATCCAATTTTGTCGTTTGGAAGCCCAAAATCCTGTCAGTCCTTGATGAGTGTCGTATTAAAGATCATGTCGAGAAAGTTGTAGTTGTTCCTGTTGACGCTGATCCGCTGAAGAAGTATGAGGAAAATCAAGGAAGGGCCAAGCGCTTGATTATGGATGGGGTCATGGATCATGTGGTCCCACACATTGCCGAGAAGAATATGGCAAATGAGATGTGGATGACGTTGACCTCAATGTATCAAGGGACTTCAGTCCAAAGGAGAATGCTTTTGGAGAATCAAATTCGACTATTTCAGATGCATAAGGGAGAGGAAATTGACCCCTTCCTCGTTAGATTGAAGGCAATTCGTGATCAACTGGCTGCTATGGGGGCCACTCCAGATGAGGGCCTATTGGTCAGGATTGCCCTGAATGTAGTGTTGAAGAGTGAGAGACCTTTGTCCAAGGCATCTTTGGGCTGAGACATATGGAACTAGTGTGATGGCCATGAGTATGGGGCAGAGCTCATATATTGGTTTTTTCCCACGTGCTAATTATGTTTGTCTCGACCATCTTTTGCATCTTGTGGTACATTTTCCTATTGAATGTGGCCATTTATGCTTTTAATTTTCTTTTTAGCTGCTTCAACCTCCAGGGCATCGTTCCAAGCCTGACCCAAGGTGGGGGCAAGGGAATGTGGAGGCCAACCCTATGTGGACCCAGTGAGGAAATGTGGACCCATGCGGGATAGATGATGAATGAGGGTATAGTGAATGGAAGGGGAGTGGTATATGTGGATAAGGAAGCGAGACCACGCAACCAAAGTCTGGGTTTCCCAAGTAGTACCACCTTAAAACAAAATGGTCAGTAAAGGAGTTCCCACGGGACTAAAATCCAAGGGTAACATCCAAAAGAGGTCAAGGGGACAAAAGCACAAACTAAGCCCACTCTTTCTGCTGAATCCCCCCATCAATCCAAGCCCAAAAGTGTCCATGATAAGAAAACCCAATACTCAATTACCAAATGACAAGACATACCTTTAGGTTCGGGAGGCCCACCTTCAAACATACGATCAATAAAAATGGGTGAGGGACCACATGGCTAGCTCAGGTGGCGATGAAATGGCACAACGAGCTAGTTGAGGGCTGCAAGGGGTTGCTAGCTGAGGTCCATCATGGAGAAAAATTTCTCCTATGGATATCACCCACGAAGTGGTGGGTAATACACACTATGACAACAAAGGGACCAAGATGTGCATGAGCTCACAAATATTTTTCATACTCTACGCACAAAGCTGGGTATCAAAGACTCTGAGCGACATTTGGTGCTCAAGTATTGCCACTGTTTGCACAAATACATTCAAGAAGAAATGGAGTTCCTAGACATCTCCTCGCTTGGTGCAACATATTGATATGCTGCCAAGATTGAATACAAATTTAAACAAAAGAAGCGTGACTTTGGATTTGCGAATCAGAAGCTAGGCAAGAGCGCCCCCATGTTGAAAATTGAAATATGTAACTAGGTTCGGTCTTCATAATGACATATGTAATCATGATTTTATGTATTTAATGAAAAGAGAAAAATAAATTGTAATATCCCAAAATCAGGGATTCAGCACGACATTAACTGTATAACGGTCTTGCTGTGATGAATAAGCTTAGAATAGGCGTGAGGAACATAAATACATCATATTGAACTACAACAGCCACTTTAATTCAGATTTACAATCCAAAGGATGGGGAAAATCAACAATTTATGCACTAAAAAGCTTAATATCAGAGATTTGCGTAAAAACAAGGGATGGGGACGGTTGGATCTGATAGCTTAGGTCATGAGGGACCTATGCTCCGAATTTCAGCTCAAACTAAGCATTCTAGCTAAGTTAAACAGTTCCTCCTTTCCCGACTAGTCTAGAAAACCCTGATTTCCCATGACTTTGCTGAATAGAAATTTTTGAATACTATGAGAGCGTAATTCCCACTAGGGTTGCTACAGAAAGTGATGGAAGATGACTAATATATAGCTTATATTGATCAAATAGTAGATAAATAGAGGTTTAACCCCTTTTACACAAGACAAGGACACCCGACGAGGGTTTTCGGCAATTTACATGTACCAAAAGTAGGACTGCAGAAAATAATGCAGTCTACTGCAACTCTGCATTAAAAATGACTGAATATGACAATATTAGCTCAGATAAATGAGGGGAGCAAGCTCTAACCCTTATAAGCAAAAATACATCAATCCTCCTAAGGATTGGCTAAAACATACAAAGTGGCAAAAATACCGGAGTAGTTGGGCAGCTACGGCAACTTCGGAACTAGGAATACGTAGAGAAGGCTGAATAAGATGAAAAGATCTTACGTAAACCTCCTCCAATGGATCTCCAAAGTGGAAGGCTGATCCTTACACTTGAGATCCCACCCTCCAATCAATCTGCAAAACCCCGCAGCAAATGCACTATGAAAATAATGCAGCTATTGGAGCAAACTGTGCAGTAGGGGCAAGAATATGTGTTGGTGGAGTGTAAAAACTCTGGTAAACTTGAATAAGTATATATTATTATTGATAAAAGATGAGATATGAGATATAGTTGCAATGAGAATCAGGTTTCAGATCACAAGGCCTATGGTGTCATGGTGACTACACCATGGGTACTTGATCATGCTATAATGGAAGGCTTTAAGATAACTATCCATGAAAACTAATAGTATACACTGTAACACCATCTCTTAAGTGCTGTCCTCAGCTTGGCCACTGTGATGGACAATGTTAACGAACGCCTGGGTTTCTTGAGCGGTGGGCTCTTGCTTCCCACATTTTAAAAAGATCGAGAAGCATCTTCTCGAGCTCCATATGTTGGTGATGTGGATAGCGACAAGATTTGATATTGACAGGGTCGGGTCCTTTCTTGACTTCTATTGGATGTTCATGTTCCTTATTAGGAGGTATTTCTATTGGCAGGTCTTGGAAGACTTTTTCGTGTTTCTTAACTATTCCTTGTTCTTCTGGTGACTTTTCGTGATTTATCTTTAGATTTAGAGGTAAGTTACCAACAATTATCGTTCGATGCAACTTCTCCTCATCATCAAATGCTTCCTTTTTAACAACCATATCTGCGTGAAAATCGAAGGCCTCAACAGCTTCTGGCATGGTATCAGTGGCTTCGAATGTGCTTATCTCTTCACATTTTTCTTTCAATTCTGGGGATGAAACATTTTGCTGTTTATAAGAAACTGTATTTTCATGGATTCTTTCATTTTCAACGACTATGTCTGTTGTTGCATCTGTGATAAAAGTCACGTTAAATTCTTTATGTGGCTCCTTCACCAACATTGTTTCTTTTTCTGCCATTGGATTTTCATTTATATAAAAGTTTTCAATAACTTCTATTGTTGCATTACTGGATTTATAAGTGGATTGAGTTGCATTTTCTTCTCTTGGTTTCTCAACTCTATAACTTTCATGGTTGATTTCAGAGTCTCTACTTCTAGGTGGTTCAACACTATAGCCTTCATGTGAGCTGATTTCCAATTCAACCTCATTTAATTGCTCTTTTTCAAACATGTTATATTCATGATGATGATCTGAATTAGTTGATTATGTTCGGCATTTGGGAATATTGGAAGTTGTGTCTGACTTAACTTATCTATCTTATCATTTAGCTTATTGAAGAGTTCTGTCATCTTGTTCATTGCTTCGCTATGCTTTTCTGTGACCTCGTAATGATTTAGCCACATTTGTTTTTCTATTCGATTTGTCATATCATGAACCTTTTTGATGTCATTGGAGTGTTTTTCAACTGTACCTTCAAGATCGACTAATCTTTTTCCAAAGTCATATGAATTATTATTGATCTGTTTCTCAAGATCCACCAATTTCTTCTGGAATTCGGCCATTGACATCGATGAAGACATTGACGTGTATGAGGTGGGGAATATTTTTCTGCCAGTTTTTCCCTCTTTTTTTTTTTTTAAAATTAATTAATTAATTAATATTTAATTAATTAATTTAATTATTTTTTTTTTTGAAATAATAATAAAAATTTCTATTATTATTATTATTATTATATATTTTTAAATAATAATAATAATAATTATTATTATTTGAATTATATATATATATATAATTATGGGGAAAAAAATTGTTAACCTTGAAAAGTCACGTTGTTTTTAAAAGTCACTTTGTTTTGAAAAGGCACGTTGTTTTGAAAAGGGGAAATGGGTTTTAATACCATGGGCCCAAAACCACGAGCAATTACTCTTCCTTTTTAATTTTACTTTGTCTTCACATGTACGTATTTCTTTATATATATATATCTCTTTTTACTTTTTCTTTTTCTTTTGGAACTATTTTCTTTTATATATATATATATATATATATATTTTTTTTTTCTTTTAATTTATTTCCCCCTTTGTGTTAACTTTCCTTCTCTCTTTATTTTATTAATATATATATATATATATATTATATATATATTTCTTCCTTCTTTTTTTTAAAAACAAATGTTGTTGCCCACAAGCACTTGGTTTTTAAAAAAATATACAATTTTGGAATTTTCTTGTAATTCCTTAATTCTGGGTGATCACACAGATCCCGAAGAGCGATGGCTCTGATACCAATGGAGTGTAAAAACTCTGGTAAACTTGAATAAGTATATATTATTATTGATAAAAGATGAGATATGAGATATGATTACAATGGGGAATCACCGAGGCTTTAAATATGGCCTCATGGTGTCCCTTGGTGAATAGGCATGATCTTTGATCATGCCCTTTCACTTAATAAAACCTAAGATAACTATATCTAACTAATAATTAATAAAATATACATAACAGTTGGCCTGATGCCAAGATCTGCAAATAAGCTCTCAAGCTTCCAAACTGATCCTCCAAAGGCAAGAAGAACTCCCCCTTTGAAAAACAAGCAATGCAAGAGGTGTTGTGGAGTCTCCACGGCAACACCCTACAACACAGTATTATGCTGCTGTAGCAATAACACTGTCCTGGAGGATGATGCTTCGGTCTCGAGCCAAAATAATGATGGGGCAACCTCACTCGAGCAGGCACTCGAAGTCCCCTGGGCCTGAGGGTGAGATCTCCGAACGGAGACACTCGGTGCACTAAACAGTGCTGCAGACTAGTTAAACAACCAGCGTGCTCAAGAAGTCGAAATGACCAACTCAATATCATAAACATATGCATGAATGGCAATAGCTCTTCTCCCCTCCATTTATATAGCAATTGGAGACTCCTCATGGGCCCTTCCTCTAGAAGCTTCCCTTCCTCTAGAAGCTTCCCTCCTACGTTGCCATATAGTGCTTTCCAACTCATACCCTGCGCTGGTTGACTTGGTCAAACCTCTTTGCAAATATCTCCTTTCACACATGAGGGTGTGAAATCTGGTTCCATGGCTGATCCCTTTTCATACTAGAGGGATTTTTTATGTTTTCATTATCTTTGGGCCTTTTTACCCAATTATTCATCTCCTAAATGAGTTTAGACAAAATTTAATGTTCCAATTTATTGAAGAAAAATTTGGAACATTACATAAATTTATTATTGTTATTCTTGAGGCATGTGTTTCATGCTTAAGGGAAATTTATTTTTAGGTCAAGCGCCCATTGACTGCTTCTAGGTTTGTCATAAAGTCAATTGAGTCATTGTCATGTATTGAAGACCCATTTGGGCATGTTACATATTGTAAAGAAAATTTATTTGAGTCAAAATATAGTCAAAAGACCCTCCAAGACCTCGTCATGGTGCAAAGATCAAGTCGGCCTACATGAAGAGACAAGACAGCCTAAAGATATCAATTCGTTCCCCTCACAAGCCTATAAATAAGAAGGAACTCAACCTCATTTGGGAACTCACTCAAGCAAGTTCGATCTTCTCAAGATAGAAGTTGGAAAAGGATGAAAAAGGAGAAGAACTAGATTAAAGTTTTTGGGTCTCTCTCTCTCTCTCTCTTTGGTGTTAGGGTTTCTACATTTGCTAGGCAAAAGAATTTGCTGGGCAAGACGAAGTTGCAGAAGAATTTGTTAGGTAAGTCAAAGTTGCAGAAGAATTTGCTGGGCAGGTGGAAGTTGCAGAAGTTGCTGGAAGCATGGTTTTACTTGGTCTTAGAGGGTCTTGGTCATGGGTCACAAGTCTTGGAATTCATCAATTGAGGTTCTATAATAAGAGAATAATTTTTGTGGGTTTTCCTCTCAGTTGTAGAGGTTTTGGCCCTAGCTGATCACCTACATCTTGTGTCCTATTGTCTCATTGATTTTATTGTTTGGTAGCTATTTGATGATAAAGAACATTAATAATAATCAAGTGAAAGAAGAAGCTAATCAAGTAAAGTAAAAATATATCACAAGCAATTATCAAGTTAAGAGAAATCCTCTACTCTTGCTACCCATAGATTTCTCAACACCCAAAACTGCAGAACAAAGGACAAAGCCAAGGAGGGGTGACGAAGGACAACCCGCCGAAGTTGCAAGAAAAGAACAACACCACGAAGACAAAGGACACAAAAAAGTGGCATGAGTTCCATAAGAGCCTCACTCACAACACAAGTGAGTGTCTAGCAAAACAGTCACTGGTGGCCGAGCTTAAGGCTTCAGAGTCAAATGCATGTTCCAACTCTGAGTCAGAACCCAACAAGTGGAATGACAAAGGGAAGTAGATTATTGATGCAGAGCCCAGTGCCAGCGTTGCCACCATCAAGATCTAGAATATTGAGCCCGAAGATCCAGAGGAAGGGGAGCGCTCTTCCACTCGCAGATGTGGGTAAAGGAGTCTCCACTGCAGTTCATTGTCAACAACGGGTGCCGAAAGAACCTCATTTCAGTAGAGGCCATGAAGCAGTTGAGCCTACCAACCACACCACACTCGCAGTCATACCCCATTGGGTGGCTTCACCAAGGATGAGATCTCCGCTTCAGCCATCAGTACCGTCATCCCTACAACATCAAGCCCTTCACAGATGAGGTATTTTGTGATGTTGCTCGTCTTGAAATTTGTGACGTATTATTTGGCCAACCATACTTGTGGAAGCGTCATGTTGTATATGAGTCGAGGCCTTGCACTATTATTATTACTTTGGGTAGTAAGTTATATAGAAAACTAGAGGTAGCCCCTCCTACCGCCATCTCTTTGATCTTTGCTAAGCAATGCAGTAAGATCATCTCCCAGATTGGGAAATTTGTTTTTTTTTATTCGTTCTCAAAATAGGGGGAGGATCGTGGCCACATCCATGGCCCCCTCAAAGGGTTCCACCGCATAACAACAACAGGTGGATAAGGTCGTGGAAGAATATAGGGATATCTTCTCCTCGCCCATATGGGTGTGAAAATTCTACTGCAGTGTCATGGTTTACTTCTCCTACTTGATTTAAATTATACAAGTTATCTTCAGAAATAAGATTCAGAAAATACCGAAGTAAACACAACTACAGTCTACACATGTAGATCATTTACTGAATACTACGCTCATTCATACAAAGTGACACATGGATTTTTGGATATAAGTCCCCAGTAAAACCCAAAAGCGGGAAAACCGATGCAACATATATGAGGGTTTATTTTATTAAGTAGATTATGAAAACAGTAAATCTAGGTTCTAGATTTGGAAAACCCGACAGAGAATAAAAGAAATTTGTAGCTAACCGCATGTTCCAGGACCAAATATCTGATTGATCCACACCCCCAAATGGGATTTACAAGACTCAACCTAGATCTGGCCCTAGAAACCCCAGCACTGCCCATGAAGCCCCAACATCAACCCTGCTATGCTCTGAGTGCCACTGTGCTGCCCAGAGAGAGCCTGCGTAACCCCAAAGAGGGTGACACAGGCCTTACGTTGGCCCTGGAGACCCTGTGCGTAATTCTGAAACCCTTTGGAGCTGCAACGCTCTCTTGCGTAGCACTTGCGTAGCAGCTGCTGCTGCTCTCTGCTCCTCTGTGCTATCCTTATTTGTTGCTCCTCTGCCTCTTACTGACTCTTGGCTTTGAGATCAGATCATCTCCTCAGCCAATACTACCCCTCGCTGGAGAAAAACTCTTCCGGAAATTCTTAGCAAACCATGCCCTAGAATTCCAGATTTGTTCTCTCAGCTCCGCCTCTGTGTGTGTCTCCAACTGACCCTCAAGCCTTTCTCTTATACTTTTTCATTCATCTCATCAACAGTCGAGATTAAAACATCCATCAACGACTGAGATTAAAAGACTGCTTGATCCGTGTCTTTTAGAACATTTTAGCACGTGTTAATTAATTCAATTTAATTATTTAATTTTCCTAAGTTTAGACTTAGGAAATACATTAAAATAATTAATTATTTGAATAACTTGAACACCAGCTGAAATTTCACAAAACACTTTCTGGGTTTTGGAGTTCAAGTTTGTCTTAGCTCCTCCACAAAGTTTCAGGGCTAGAGCACACCTGATGCTACACCAACTATACAAAATCTCAACACTCGCTCTTAGCACAAAGTGTGCTCTAGCGATGCATCCACACCATGCACTACAAGATCTTGAAGTTGGATTCTGTGCTGTTGATGCTTGACCTGTTGCCCTCCATCCACTGCACTGCTGCTTTCTGTACTGCTGCCCATGCCACTGCCACATTTGTACTGCAGCTCCCTCTCAAATTGCTGCATCATGTTGCCCATAGCACTGCCACTGCTAACTGCTGCACTACAACTCAGTTGCCGAGAAGTAAGCAACTGAAGGACTCCTACCCAACTGTTTGACAGATAAGTCAAGCTGCATCTATCACTGAAGCTCCCTGGCTGCTGATTTACGCTGTCCCCTTGGAGCCATTGGTATGCTGCAACACTGCACTCCGTGAGCACAACCTCTCTTCCCTGCTGAAGTCCCATCAGCCTCTCTGCGCTGCTGCCTCCACGCTGTTGCTGCCTCTGCATTACGCTGCTCCTTCTTCAACTCTCCATCACTGGGCTTCACTGTGACCTTCTGCAACCATCGCTCGACTCATCCCACTACCGTCTTAAGGCTCATGTAGCTCGTATGTGATCCAAGAGTAGGGTTAACTGAAGTATCTCGCCACTGTCTATAGATGCTCTACAGATCCATGTCACCCCACCTCTTCTCTCGAGGCACATGAGCACTCATGGCTACATCATCATCAGAACCATCATCCTTTGCTGCCTTGGAATCAGAAGATACTTTGTCCTTCTTAGGACAAGTGCTGGCGAAGTGTCCAAGATCGTCACAATTAAAGCACCGGACCTTGGAAAGGTCCCTCTTCTTCTTCCCTTGCTGCTTCCTTTCCTTTGATGCAAGGACTGCATCATCCTCCTCTTCTTTCTTCACTTTGGCTGATCTGCTTCCACCACTGATATTCTGCTTCTTGGTGATCCTCCTGATCTCCTCTTGGCAGAGGATAGCCCACATGTCTTCCCATGATGATAATGCTGCCCTTCCTAGAATGCTCTGGACAAACGTTTCCCAATCTTCCGAGACTACATTTAGGGACGTCCTCACTAGGAGCCCTTCATCCGGATTTGCACCCATGGCAATCAGCGGATCCCGGATAGTCTGAAGTCTGAAGAGGAATGGATATATCTCCTCACCCTTCATCATCTGGAACAACCGCATTTGATTTTCTAGAAGCATCCTTCGTTGGACAGAGCCTCCTTGATACATCATGTCCAAGGCTACCGACATCTCATTTGTCGTATTCTTTCTGGCAATATGAGGTATCATGTGGTCTTTGACTCCGTCCATGGTCAAACGCTTAGTCTGTGCTTGATTTTCTTCATACTTCTTTAGAGGATCGGCATCGGTTGGTACAGCTAAAACTTTTTTTGCATGATCTTTGAGACCATACTCATCCAGAACTAATAGGATTTTGGCCCTCCAGATAACAAAGTTGGACATGTTGTCCAACCTATCCTGATCTCTCAATCCATATCTCACCATCTTGCTCAAATCTGTCAGAACAGATACTCCTTTCCCTCTTTCTGTTGCAACGCTCAACAGAAAATGTTGGATCTGAGTTTCTTGGTGATTTAGAAACCCTCTATAGTAGTTTCTCTCTCTGACCACTGATCTCCCTCCTGGAAATCTTCCACCCAAACACAATCAGACAGTACTCTCCGATCACCCTCCTAATCGAATCTCCGATCTTTTTGGCTTAGATATGCTGAGTAATTGTCTTCCTCCCGCCTTTGTTGACTTAGCTAGGCACAATTCTGCATCGGCAAAATATCCACCACACTAGCACTGCTGAAGATCTGAAGCACTGCCTCCGAATCTGGGCAAGGCTTTCTGCAACAAAAGGAATACTGGACTACGTCTCACTGACTGGCCCAGCGCAGCTTCAGCGCTGCTCAAAAGTGGACTGCATAACCCCAGACTGGGTGACGCAATCCTTACGCTGGCCTGGGAAGGCTCTGTGTAAGTCTGATGGCCTTCTGAATTTGCAACGCTGTCCCTTCCTGGATCTGCATCCTCCTGCTGTCAAGCTACCCCTTCCGGATCTCTGCTGCTTTTGCTGCTATCCTACAAAAAAAATATCCTTCAACTGATTGCTGGAGATTCAGCCTGATCTGCTATCGCTATGATACCATGTGAAAATTCTACTGTAGTGTCATGGTTTACTTCTCCTACTTGATTAAGTTATACAAGTTATCTTCAGAAATTAGATTCAGAAAATACCGAAGTAAACACAACTACAGTCTACACATGCAAATCATTTACTGAATACTACGCTCATTCATACAAAGTGACACATGGATTTTTGGGCATAAGTCCCCAGAAAAGCCCAAAAGCGGGAAAACCGGTGCAACAGATATGAGGGTTTATTTTATTAAGTAGATTTTGAGTATAGTAAATCTGTGTTCCAGATCTGGAAAACCCGACAACGAATAAAAGAAATCTGGAGCTAACGTGATGTTCCAGGACCAAATCTCTGACCGATCCACACCCTCAAACGGGATTTACAAAACTCAGCCCGGATCTGGCCTTAGAAACCCCAACGCTGCCCCTGAAGCCCCAACGTCAGCCCTGCTAGGCTCTGAGTGCCACTACGCTGCCTAGAGAGGGACTTCCTTACGTTGGCACTGGAGACCCTCCGCGTAATTCTGAAACCCTTTAGAGCTGCAGCGCTGTCCTGCGTAGCACCTGCGTAGTGGATGCGTAGCTGCTGCGTCGCTGTCGCTGCTGCTCTTTGCTCCTCTGCGTTGTCCTTGTTTGCTGCTCTTCTGCCCCTTACTGACTCTTGGCTTTGGGATCAGATCATTCCCTCAGCCATACTACCCCTCACCCTAGAATTCCAGATTTGTTCTCTCAGCTCTACCTCTGTGTGTGTCTCCAACTAACCCTCAAGCCTTTCTCATATACTTTTTCATTCATCTCATCAACAACCAAGATTAAAACATTCATCAATGACTGAGATTAAAATATTTCTTGATTCGTGTCTTTTAGAACATTTCAACACACGTGTTAATTAATTCACTTTAATTATTTAATTTTCCTAAGTTTAGACTTAGGAAATACATTAAAATAATTAATTATTTGAACAACTTGAACACTGGTTGAAATTTCACAAAACACTTTCTGGGTTTTGGAGTTCAAGTGTGTCTTAGCCCCTCCACAAAGTTTCAGGGCTAGAGCACACCCGATGCTACACCAACTATAAAAAATCTCAACAACGGGTGCCTTCGTACTGTCAGGTCAAGCATTCGATCGATATGACTCCTAGAGCACCTTTACTTAATGGGTCGATATACCGTTGCTCTATTATGGAAAATGAAGAAATCAAGTAGCAGATCCAGGAGTTGCTGCAAAAGGGGTAGATCCGACCAAGTTCCTCACCTTGTGGGAGCCCAATTGTACTTGTATAGAAGAAGGATGGGATCTGGAGACTCTGCATTGATTATCGGGTACTAAATAATATCCAATCCCACATATTGATGATCTTCTTCACCAACTCAAATAGGCCAAGTACTTCAACAAAATCGACTCAAACTTTGGTTATCACCAAGTTCCAATAGAACCCACGGATGTATGGAAGGCCGCCTTCAAATCCAAGGAGGGCCTTTTTGAGTGGTTGGTCATGCCTTTCAAGTTGACAAATGCCCCTGCAACTTTTATGAGGCTAATGGATGACATCTTGTAGCCCTTTACCAACTTGTTTGTGGTTGTATATTTGAACGACATCGTTATCTTCAACAAGAGTTGGGAAGAGCACTTACAACACATTCGGCAAGTCCTTCAAACCCTACGGCAACACAAACTATGTGCCAACTTGGAGAAATGCACCTTTGGCATGAGCCAGGTCCAATTTTTGGGTTACATCATTGATGAGTAAGGTGTGCATGTGGATCCAACTAAGATCCAAGTCATTCAGGATTAGCCATCCCCGACCACTCTAACAGAGTTGTGCAACTTTTTGGGCCTTGCCAATTTTTATTGGAGGTTTGTGTTGGGATTCTCTCATATCACTTGGCCTTTGAGTCAAGTTACCAAGAGCAGAGCGAAAGAAAAATTTTTCTGGTCCGAGTCCAAACAAAAGGCGTTTGTTGAGCTGAAGCATCGACTCTGCTCTACACCAGTACTCACATTGCTAGAACTGCAACAAGCATTTGAAATTGAGACAAGTGCCTCTGACTACACTATTGATGCAGTTCTCACCCAACAAGGGCATCCAATAGCCTATCACAGTGAGACACTTTCTGACACAATTTGGAAATACCCCACCTACGATAAGGAGATATATTCCATCATGCAAGCTTGTTGACAATGGAAACATTACATTCTGGGGAAGGAGACAGTCATCCACACAGATCACCGACCCCTGCAGTTTATACAGACCCAAGGGAGGTTGTAGAACGATCAATATCAGAAGTGGTCCACATATCTGCAACAATTCCATTTAAATATCAAATACAAGAAGGGCAACACCAATCATGTTGCAGATTGCCTTATTCAACCACCAGTTGCAGCATTGACCATTGTTCTCAACTCTTGTGGCCACAAGACCTCTAGATGGTCGCAACTATATAAAAATGATCCAAAGTTTGCCACCACATACTAGATGCTATTGAATGGCAAGAAAGTTCGAGACTTCCACCTCCAGGATGCCTTATTATGCTACCTAGGCCATCTTTGTGTTGCACTACTTGTGTCATTAGTAATTACCAAGCCAACTATTAAGAAGCAAGGCATGTATACTCCTCTACCTACTCCTAGCCGGCCCTGGGAAGCCATGTCCATGGACTATATGTCTGGCCTTCCTTCTACCAAGCATGGCAACAACTTTGTATTTGTGGTCGTCGACAAATTTTATAAGATGACCATATTGGCTATCCGCAATAAATGTATCACAGCAGAGGCGACTTCTAGACTCTTGATTGAACGAGTATGGGTACATTTTGGGGTCCCGTAGACCGTTATATTAGATCGGGATAGCAGGTTCCTAAGCGCGTTTTGGTCGAGCCTTTGGTCATTGTTGGACACCAAGCTCACTAAGTCGACGACATTCCACCCCCAGACTGATGGTCAGACAGAGGTTGTCAACAGGATGATTGTGCACATACTGTGCATGTACAACTCTAAGCATCCATAGACATTGGACGAGAGTCTTCCCTATGCGCAACACAGCTATAACAGAGCTCTCCATAGCTCGACTGGCCACAACCCCTTTGAAGTGGGGCCTGGGATTTCGACCATTATATCCCCTTGATGTTGCACTGCCTTTTGCAACTACACAGGAAGAATCTGCCCATGTTTAGTCTGAAGTTGATAAAGCCACTAGGTTTATTGAGCACATTCAACACATCTGTCAGCAGGTTCATGAAATCCTAGAGAAAACTAATGCCAAATACAAACAACGATGTGATCAACGTCAGGTACCCAATAAGTTTCAGGTGGGCGACAAAGTCTGGTTGCATTTGCAGAAGAACACTTTACTGAAACCCATAAGAAGATATGGGCCTTACACCATCACCAAGGCTGTGGGAGTTAATGCTTTTCAGCGCAACATTCCCCCATTCTTTGGTCAGCACCTAGTGTTCAATGTGGACCGACTTCGACCATACTTTCCACCGTTGCTGGACACATCAGACATTGTTGAGCAGTTGACACCAACAAAGCTCAACCCGGACTGCATTAAACTGGTCATAAATGATCAGATCATGGACAAAAAAATCAAGAACACTTGCAAATAGAGGATCCAATTGTATCGAGTTGTCAAAGTTGGCCAACTCTTGCACCAGGGAAAGTGGCTCACCAAGGACCAAGTTCAATATAAATTTCCCCATCTCATGGAGGCACTCAATGCAATGAGGACCATTGTTTCATAAGTAGGGAGGACTGATCCAGGTGGATATTGGTGGTCACCCACCTATTCCACTTGGACCCCCAAACGCTATGTCTTTCAGTTTCCTTAATTGTAGCACAATTTACTATTTTTGACAGTTTTTCGGGTCTTGAACTTTTGGAGCCGTTTTGAGGCCATAAACAATGTTTTTTTGGAAAACAGGAAAAGCCATGGCTTGTATTAGGGGTTTGCAGTTGAAAGTTGTAGTCTTTAGATAGACCTTTCTAACGGGGTATTGTACATGTCAAATGGAGATCGTATGCCAAAGTTACGACCTCGGGAAGTTGATGTACCAATTTACCCCAATAGGGCCCACAGACTTTTGACACTTCATCTCCTAGGGTTAGGTTTTTGGATGTTTAAGGTTTTCCATTGTTTTTCAATAATAAATAGGTCTTCGAGCCTCATTGTAACATAGTTCAAAAGGCATGTAGCCACCACATCTCTTCTTAGAGATAAGCTACCATTGTCTGAGCTAGTTTATTTCTATTCTGCATGTAAACAATTTATAGTACTTTGTTATTGATGAATTGAAGTTCTATTTACGCTGTATCTCTGTGCTTGTGTTCATATCTATATTCATTACGTTTCTTCATAAATCTGGATCAGCATACCATAAAATTCTTAGTTTGTAACAACTTTTCCCTAGCTTATTGGGGTTGGTGGAAAGCATACTTGAATATTTTAACTATTATCTTAGCCCTCAAGGCTTTGCCGATGTCTACTCCCATAAGCATTAGAAACTTATCACTCTTGAACCCTCCTTTATTGAAGACATTTCTACGTGATTTATTTGCAAGCTCCTTAGAGAGCCATTTGGCTTGAAACCCTAGTGATATAACCCTCAAGTCTTGCTAAGGAAGCATCCCTTGCAGGGATGATATCCAAACCACAAAACAACAGGAGAGAGGCCACATAGGTGAAAGTGGTGGCTAATCTCTTTGTTGCCATAAGACCTAGATTGTCTGGTGAGGTTTTGCACTAGGCTTGCTAGATTTTGTGATAACAATACCAAAAGTGAATCAATAATCTAAAAATTATGATAAGGAAAAATCAAGTTACAAGAAAACCTTTTTTACATCATAATCACAAGAACTGACATTTTAACCAATGAGTGTATCAACATTGCTCTAAACAAAGAAAATCTTTGACCTATATGCCGAAGAAGATCAGTTCTAATGTAATTCAATCTCAAATAACAATGATTCTTGGAATCACAATATAAAAAGTTTTACCCATGAAACCTATAAACATCGTTCCACAAAAGATTGAATTAAGGTGGAGTGACCTTTCGACAATATGACAATTACACTTAGCAATTAGAAGATCGTACTGCCTTGTTTCTTCGACTATGAGACCTCAAGAACATAGCATTAAGGGAAAACATTACATGCAAGAGTGAAGATGAGTTTTTTATGCTGAGGAAAAAACATCCTCGAAAGGGAAGGCAATGTAACAAACATAAAGCACATATAATAATAACATTAATAATGATATTCAAAGGGCACATCTTTAAAATACATGTATATTCAACATATGTTTCTACACAATGTCACATACTATTGTATCAACCCACTTATTCATTACCAATTCTATATTTATTTATCTGTATAGATTCTTTCACATTACTTAAATAGCGGGTGGTTTTTTAATTAATCTCACATACAACTTATTAAAAAAAAAAACAAAGATTCTTTCATATTATTCTTGTTATGCTGGACATTTTCCCTTAAATGAATTATTGTTCATTACAATGTGATCAAAGGCATTGCTTTTACTTATTACATTCATCGTTGTCTTTTTTTCTTTCCCTGGGTTGTGAGATGAACATATTTGGATAACTCTTTAGCCTGTTGCTTGTTGCAGGTAGATAGCTTTGTCAAAATTTATCCTGGGGTTGCTCATGGTTGGACTGTAAGATACGATGAGAATGATGAAGTTGCTGTAAAAAATGCTGAAGAGGCTCATGTCGATATGCTAGAATGGTTAAATAAATATTTGAATTGATAATAGGAATCTATGTATTAAAACATATTTATGTTCATTGTCTGGATGGTATCTCTTTTATTTATTACTACAATACAGAATAAATTGATGTAATATATGTATGTCACTCATAACAAGGTGTACTTATTTTCCAGTAGAATCCCTTAAAAAAGGTATTTCAGTTGACTTCTTCTGGTTTTTGTCCTGATATTTATTTAATTTCTCCATTTTAATGTCTTGCAAAAGATGATGTATGAAATGTCTTGAAATCAAGGATAATGTCGCGTGGGAATCAAGAATAGTAATAAACACTGTAAATTATATATTGCACGAGAAATTGATTTTCACTGAACTGGGATTTTGTTCTGGTAATAACCATTGTTTCACATGGTTGATGTTCTATTAGTTTTTCGTCTATATTTACAGTACTAAGGCAATATGTTTTTAATTGAGTTTCATACCTCTTCATGAATTCAAAAGCTCCACTTCAATATCGCAGCATTTTTGTCCGAAAGAAACCTGATTTATGCCTTACACCATTATATGGCATTATTGCTCATGCATACAGCTTGCATTTGTCTTCAAAGAGGTTGGTCATGAATATTTATGTATAGAAGAATTGCCTTGACCTTACTGAATGCAATTTTTCTGATGATGCTTCTAATGTTCACTACCCTCCACATAGAGCAAGAGAATGGACAAAATAAAAATACTAGATGGGTAATGTTCCTTCAAAATTCTTATGGATTTTACCCTCCACATAGAGCAAGAGAATGGACAAAATAAAAATACTAGATGGGGAATGTTCCTTCAAAATTCTTATGGATTTTAATGTCACGTTTTCCAATTTCTTGTTGGATATCCATACTGTTAATATGCCTTCTTGGATGGCATATGTATCTCCATGGGAGTTCAACAAAACCTCCTCTATCTTACCATGATAGTAGCAGTTTGAGATGCATGTTGTTATGGCGATGCAATTTAGTATTTGTTATGTAGGTTGCACTACACATTTTCCATTTTGCTTTGTTTTTTAAAAGGGATTGAGATCTTGTAGTCTTGCATATGTATCTATTTTAATACTTGGTTAAAGGAATGATTATTCTTCCTCTTGGTTTAATATTATTCTTTTGTTAGACTTTCTCAAGTTACAAGTTGGCCATTTGTTTACCTAGAAGGTGTTTTAGAGCTTACAGTTGTAGTGACAAGCAATGTTAATATTTTGACCAAGGGTTATGACCTATGATAGACATGAATAATAGGGGTGACACCACTTTAAATGTCATCACATTGCAATTTCTCAGTTGATGTCAGTTTTTCATTTTGGTGGCATATCAGAGCTTTAATTTTTTGGTGTGATTGGAAGAGCTACTTCATTCAGCATCTCAAGTTCTGATATACTGGTAGACATTGGAGCTAATCTATTTATCAACTAAGCATTAGAGTTCGTAGGGAATATTGAGGGCATAGTAACAGATGTGATTTTGCACCCATGTTAAGTTCGCCGGTTCTATCACAGGCAAAATTGTTAAAAAATGTAAACAGAATATGAGCATGTACTAAAACTAGAGGCAAATTTCACTATGCACATAATCATACGTGATATAGATATGAGAAAATGATAATAGATTTCATTATATTAGAGCCAAAAAAAGCATTCCCACTTATCCATCCTTCCCCGTCTAATATAATGCACCAACCTTTCCTTCATACAATTTATATGGCTATGTTAATATAGTATTTAGGGGAGCTTTCCAAATACTCACAATAAAATTTTCACATTCTGAAAACTGTATCATCAAGCTACTAAAAAATAGATTTAATAATATTGATATTTAAAGTTCATCATTGTGAATATTGATATTTTCAATGCTCCCCTTCAATATATTAAATTTGGAACATAGTTAGCAATTATCCTACAAAACTTGTCCTTTGAATCATTTTTACAAGTCATCTATTTGCAGTATTAAGTTGGTCAGTCTCCATTTGCATCTTTGGAATCACTTGTTGCATCCTCATCAACTGCTCTCAACATCTTTCCCCTATGTCCTCTAAAATTAGCATTCCAACCCCTTTGCAAGTGCTTCGAGCACTTGTAACAATGGGCAAGACCATCTCAGTTGTTTACATCTTTAGCAATCCCATTATGTTCTCTCAACTATCATGGTGTCTTTATCTCTTTTCTTATCTCTACCTCATGTTGATTTATGGTAGCATCAGATGTGCTCTAAGTTTCAAAAATTGTAGGGAAGATTAGACACATGTATTCTAGATAACCTAGAAATCGTTTTGGTAAATTCCACCTGGATTGTATTTTATTGAAAAAATTAATTATTTTAAAGGGATCCTAACTCTAAACTTAGAAAAATAAAATAATTAAAGTGAATTAATAGAATATGGGTGTGAATGTTCTAGAAAAAGTGGATCAAGTCAAAAGTTAATATTAGTTGTTGATTAGAGATTTAATCTCGGCCATTGAAGTATCCTCAAGAAGATTATAAGAAGGACGTGAAGGGTCATTTGGAAAACACACGAGACGAGGAAAGGATCAAGAGATCGAATTTATAAAGTGAGTAGTGCTCAGAGGAATGATCGATCTAGAGATTCTACGCAGAGAGGGGCAGTAATTCCAGTTGGAAAGTCTATTTCCTGAGCTGGAGAATACACAACAAAGAAGGCAAAAAGCAGTACCAGCAGAGACAACGTAACAACTACACAGAGGTAGCACTGCAATCTTGAGGAAGTTCGTTGATCAGTTGAGGATTAGTCAGATCCAGTGTCGGAAAGTCAGGGTGTGAGACCAAAAGGGGCCAGAGGGTCAGATCCAGCTAACAGAAGAGCCAAAACGCAAAAACCACAGAGTGACGCAGTGACTGCACAAAGGCAGTGGAGGGCTTGCCATTTGGGGTTTTGGCCAGTCAAGCTTCTAGTGTCAATGTGTGAGATAATATCACAAGCTTTCTTGTCTGTCAGATTCTCTGTAAGGATAGTCAGCAAGGCATCCTCTTTGTATTCAAAAAATTACAGCATAATATACAAACCCTCAACTATGGCACCAGTTTTCCCGCATTAGGTTTTTTTCGGGGACATTAGTCCAAAAACAATTGTCACATGTGTTTATGATTTTTTCTTGTTCAGTTTTGTTTGCGCACTTGTAATTTCCGCGGTTTATTTATTGAAGGTTGTAGTGTGTTTAATTCGATGTTGTCGTAGTAAAAAACTGAATAATTAATTTATCAGTTAGAAGAATTAATACCAGTTGTTGCAATAGGATTCCTGAATTGAGGAATTTTCACATGGTATCAGAGGTTGTATAACTGAGTGCGGGAGGAATAGAAAAACAAATCCGTAGATCCATCGTTGATGAAGCCGGGATCAAAACGTTGCGTAAGCAACAGATCGATCTCCTAGCAGATTGCGTAGTCCAAGCTAGGAGGGGCCAAAACCAACAAGGAAAATCTCTCTATGAGAGAGTCGACAGAGGAAATATTTTTCAAATTGCAGTTTGGCAGAGGCAGAAGGAGCAGCGCAACAGATCAGAGCAGATCAACGGCGGGAGGGATGCAGTTTTTGCGTAACAGTAATTGTGGGTGCAAAAGCATCAGAAGAGAGATCTGGAGACATTTGAGGGAATTTTCTTCCTCGTGGATTCCTAGTTGGGGAATTCTATTTTTCGAGAGTTGAGCAGCAGTTTTGGGTGGCAGATCTACCATCTCCAGCAAGGAGTGTGTAAGCCAGTGCAGCGCTGCGTAGAGGAGAAAGCAAGGGAGCTAGATTCGACATTTTTCAATCGACAAAAATGGAAGCAAGTTGATTTTTTGTAGCATCGGAAAATGATCTAAGTCTCAAAGTTGGTGAGGAGGCTTAGACACCAGTATTCCAAAGAAACCAGAAACTATTTATGGAAATTTCACTCAGTTCATGTTTTATTAAAATAATTAATTATTTTAATGGAGACGTTAAGTCTAAACTTAGGGAAATTAAATAATTAATGGGTATTAATAAAACAGAGTAAGAATCTTCTAGAGAACGAAGATCAAGTTAAGTTTTAATCTTAGCCATTGATTAAAATTCTAATCTGGGTTGTTGATTCTTCAATGAGAAGATTATAAAAGAATGCTTGAGGATCATTTGGAAAGTAAGTCGGGCATACACTCAGTAACCCGAAGGAATTCAATTCTGAAGGAATAGAATTCGATTTCAGAGGGAGAGTTGCAGGGCAGAGGAAGCATAGGGCATCAATAGTGTCAGGGCTCGAGGGAAGAAGGACGCAAAACGCCGGAGAGGGCAGCACAGAGCAGCATCGCAGAGAGCTCACGCAGGGTGACACAGTCTCACGCAGGCTCTGCGCAGAGAGACATGCAGAGGTGATGTAGACTGGGGAAGTGAGTCCTCAAAGTGTCATAAATTCTCCAGAGCATTGATGAGAATTTATCTCAGGTGTCTTCTCATGAAGTTTCTCAGTTAGTCTGTCAATCTTTCCTTGTAAAGAATTTACTGCTGAAGATTAATATATAAACCCTAATCTATTGCACCGGTTTTCCCACATTCGGTTTTTCCGAGGATAATTGTCCAAAAATAACTGTGTCATTGTGATTGGTTCTTATGCTTGCATTTTACTATGCTTTTCTCTATATGTACAAGTGATAACTGAGTAGTGTTTATTTTGAAATTTGCTGTAAGGGTTTTGTGAATAACTTATTGTGGAAATAAGTAGGAGAAATAAATCGATAACTGTAGTAGAAATTCAGAATTGAATTTTTCACATGGTATCAGAGATGAGTTGAGTAATAGGATTGGACACTCTGCGTTGGAACGAAGTCTAGAAGCTGTTGTAGCAGCAACTTGAAAGGGTTCATGTAGCTCTCTAGAGAAAAAGGGAAAGCATGGAAGAACAAAGGGATCATGATAACTCTGTATTGGCCTCCAGACTGGAAGAAGAATTTGCTTGCGTATCAAGCTCTGCTTCTCCTGAAGTTTGGTATATTGATAGTGGAGCTTCTGCACATATGACGGTAGTACGAGAATGCTTCTCAAGCTACTAGGAAGAGCAGATGAATTTCTATATTAGCATGGGAAATAAGGCAAAGTGTACCCTTGTTGGGAGAGATACCATAGTATTTGAAACTGAAGCTGGAAATAAGCTTTAGGCCACCAATGTGTTACATGTGCCTGGTTTGGGGATGAACTTACTCTCAGTGTCTCAGCTACAAACCAAGGGCTATAACATCTACTTCATTGGAAAAAGAGTGTATGTCAAACACCCGAGTTGGAAGAAGAAGGCACAAATCAGAGTCAGGAACAATAAATTGTATAAGTTACAGCTCGATTCTCCAATGGCACTGGTAGGAATATGTGAAGAGAAGGATTTGAATGAGCTATGGCACAAGAGAATGGGGCACTTACATCATGGGACTTTGAGAATTCTCAAGAAGACCGTCACAGGAGTTCTAGATCTAAGCACCAAACGAGATGACGTTTGCAAAGGGTGCGTACTAGGGAAGTACGCTAAGGCAGCCTACCCCAGAAGAAGTAATAGGGCTAAGAGTGTGTTAGGATTGATACACTCAGTCATCTGTGGACCAATTTCCACTAGAACTCTTAGTGGTGTCAAGTATTTCGTCACCTTCATTGATGACCATTCCAGGAAAACCTGGATCTACTTTCTGAAGACTAAAGGCGAAGTTTTTGACCAATTCAAGGAGTTTAAAGATTTGGTTGAGAATCTGATAGGAAAGAGGATAAAGGTTCTGCAATCAAATAATGGTGGATAATACATTGATAAAGACTTCACATAATTTTGCACAAGGAAGACATCATAAGAGAATGGAATGCTCCATATAATCCGAAGCATAATGGAGTTGCAAAAAGGAAGAATAGAACTATTGTGGAGGCTACAAGAGCAATGTTGTATGATCAAGACATGCCCAAATTTATGTCGGCTGAAGCTTGTAACATAACTGTATATGTTCAGAATAGGGTTCTTCATCATGCATTGGGTAAGATCACTCAAAAAAGTGTCTTTACTGGAAGGAAGCCAGAGGTAAGCCACTTCACGATCTTTGGTAGTGTGGCATACCGCAATGTGCTCGAAGAAAAGAGGAAGAAATTGGATAGGACTACTGAAAAGGGGTATGTGGTGGGATACAGTGAAAATTCTAAGGCTTACAGAATCTACATTCCTGGTAGCGAGAAGGTTGTAGTGCAGCGGGATGTAAAGTTTATATAGGAAAGAGCTTTCAGAAAATCCTGAGAGATGCCTTCAGCAACACAGTCTAAAGACGACCCATTGGTCCAACCACTATGACTAGCTGAGGTTAGCCCGAGTGCTTCTCCAAGGCAAAAAAATCTAAGGGATTCATCTACAGAAGATTTGCAAGAGGGGCTGCATGTAGAGCCACCCACTACCAGTGGTAGGACGAGCAAGGAATTACGACAAATTCTGAAAGATGCAGAGGAGTTTGTTGGGGCCACCAAAAATGAGAAGACACAACACAAAAAACCAGACAGGTACCAAGCCTTGGTAGCCTAGGTTAGGGAATCCTCTAGTTTTCAGGAGGCATCTCAACATCAAGTATGGGTCAATGCAATGGTAGAAGAGTACAGTTCCATCATGATAAATGATGTCTGGGAGGTGGTTCCTAAGCCTCAAAATGGATCAGTTGTGGATTCAAGATGGATCTACAAGATCAAATATGATGCAGATGGTGGCATAGAAAAATTCAAATCCAGGTTTGTGGCAAAGGGGTATACTCAGAAGGAAGGGATAGACTATGAAGAGACCTTCGCCCTAGTTGTCAAATATACTTCTATTAGATTCGTGATATCCCTGGTTGCGGAGATGGGATGGGAGATGCACCAGATGGATGTCAAGATTGTGTTCGTGAATGGGGTGATAGAAGAAGAAGTATATATCAAACAACCAGAGGGATTTGAGACGCATGAGAAGAAGACATGTGTGTAGGCTTAAGAAAGCCTTGTATGGACTTAAGCAGGCCCTTAGAGCTTGGTATGGTCGAATTGATGGATACTTGCAGAAGATGGGATTCATCAAGAGTGACAAATATCCTAATCTCTACTATTTGAGAGTAGGGGATGAGCCTCTGATACTAGTGTTGTACATAGATGATTTATTCCTAATAGGATCATCTAGGCTCATCAAGGACTGCAAGGAGAATTTAGCGGCAAAATTCGACACGAAGGATTTGGGGCTGATGCATTATTTTCTGGGGTTGGAAGTTTGGCAGCATAAGAGCAAGGTCTTCTTTGGTCAAGGGAGATATGCTACAAAAATCTTGAAGAGGTTCAAGATGGAGGATTGTAGACCCATGGCTACACCAATGATCACCAACTAAAAGAGGATTGATACTTTCGAAGATGATGAGGCTAATCTTACCTTGTATAGGCAGGTCATAGGGTCCCTGATGTATCTGGTCAACACTAGGCCAGACATCTATTATGCTGTCAACACCCTCAATCAGTTTATGGTGGAACCAAGGAGGGCACATTGGGAAACAACCAAGCATGTTCTTAGATATCTACAGGGAAAAATTGAGCTTGGATTGAGATACACACGAAGCAGTGACATCAAATTGAGTGGGTTCACTGACGCAGATTGGGTTGGTAGCCCAGTAGATCGGAAAAGTACTAGTGGGTATTGTTTCAATGTTGGATCAGGAATGACCTCTTGGTGCAGCAGGAAACATAAGTCTGTGGCTCTGAGCTCAGCTAAGGCAGAATATATGGCTGCAAGAAATGCTTTGTGCGAGGCCATATGTCTTAGGAAGCTACTTGTGAATCTACTCGAGGAAAAGATGGAAGCAACCAACATTCTATGTGATAATAAGAGTTGCATCAAGCTCTCTGAAAATCCTGTGTTTCATGATCGGTCGAAGCACATTGATATCAGGTGTCATTTCATCAGACACTGTCTCCAGCGGGGATTTGTACAATTGCAGTACACTCCGACAAGAGAACAGGTGGCAGACATCCTCACTAAATCTCTAGGAAAGACAAAGTTTGTCTACTACAGAGAAATGGGGATGATCAAGAAGCAATTTCAATAGCAAAAATGGACTGATGTAGAATTGAGAGGGAGCTGCAGTATAGATGAGGCAATCACAGTGGCAGTGTCATGGGCAACAATACAGAAGGCAACAGATGAGGGGTAGCAGCAGCGGAGTATCAACAACGCAGAGGATGCTTCAGGGTCAGAGCAGTATGCAGTACAAAAATTTCTAAACACTTTCCTCACTAAGAGGGAGTGTTGATTTTTTTGTAGCATCAACAGTGTCAGGGCTCGAGGGAAGAAGGACGCAGAAGGCTAGAGAGGGCAGCACAAAGCATCAATGCAGAGAGCTCACACAGGGTGACGCAGGCTCTGTGCAGAGAGACATGCAGAGGTGATGCAGACTGGGGCAGTGAGTTCTCAGAGTGTCAGAAATTCTCCAGAGCGTTGATGAGAATTTATCTCAGGTGTCTTCTCATGAAATTTCTCAGTTAGTGTACCAGTGTTTCCTTGTAAAGAATTTATTGTTGAATATTAATATATAAACCATCATCTGCTACATCGGTTTCCCCACATTCGGTTTTTTCGGGGACAATTATCCAAAAATAACCGTGTCATTGTGCTTGGTTCTTATGCTTGCATTTTACTGTACTTTTCTTTGTATGTACAAGTGATCAATGCAGTGGTGTTTATTTCGAAATTTGATATAAGGGTTTTGTAAATAACTTAGTGGAAATAAGTAGGAGAAATAAATCTATAACTACAATAGAAATTCAGAATTGATTTTTTCACACAAGCAGGTTGAGAGATCAAGACAGGTTGGAGGGAGCCTCCAACTATGTGATCTGGCAGGCAAGGATCAAATTCTTGCTGGATGAGCATGATCTCAAGCTCTTCTTTGAAGGTAAGGTGGCTGTTCTAGTAGATGCAGATCCTATGAAGGAATACAAGAATAATATGGCGAAGGCAAAGCGCCTGATCCTTGATGGAGTCAAGGATTGTGTCATATGTCACATAGCTAGCAAACAGACTGCTAGAGAAATGTGGCGGGCCTTGGAGAATCTATATCAAGGATCTTCCAGGCAACGGAAGATGTATCTGGACGAGAAGATGCAGACTACTAGGATGAATAAAGGTGAGCGCATTGATCCATTCCTATCTAGACTTCAGGAGAATCGAGATCAACTGTCAATTGTGGGATCAAATCCTTAAGCCACCGAGATGGTTAGATTGGCCCTCAACTAAATGTCCAAATACTATCAAGTCTTTGTCCAGAGCATCATGGGCAGAGATAATTTGTCGAACTGGGACTCGATGTGGGTTGCTCTTCAACAAGAAGAGATGAGGAGAGACTTAATCAAGTGTCAACTTGAGGGCAACAACAGTAGTGGGAAAAAGCCGAATGAGGAGGAGGATAATGTGGCCCTTGCATCAATGGGACAACAGGAGTAGTGCAAAAGGAAGAAGGATCCTTCCAAGATCAAATGCTTTCGGTGTGGTGAAATGGGTCATTATGCCACACAATGTCCTCTCAAGAAGAAGGACAGGGACGAGAAGCATGATCCACAAGCAGTACCTGCCAGGATCGATGAGGAAGAGTTTGCCATGATAACTCATATAATGTTAGGTCCCTATATTACTAGTGTAGTCCATTATTTTTGTTAGTGTAACCCCCTTATTGTTATTGTTGTACCCTTGTAACCCCAATATTGTTATTATCGTGTTCTTACATTATTATTGTTAGGTCGGATAGGATTATATTGTGATCCTATGGGCTCCTATATATAGAAGGAGGTTTTGTCATTTGTATCATCTAATAATTGTTCATTTATGTAATGTATTGGAGGTTTCTCTCTCGAAGTGGCTGATTTCTAAGACGTGGATCTCTCTTTTCTTCTATTTTTGGAGCTGGTTTCATAACATTTGGTATCAGAGCTTTGGATTCTAGGGTTTCACTACTCCAAACAGGTCATCATGGAATTTTCGCCATAATTTTTTTTCTACAAAGGTTCAGACGCTGAAATTTTTACATAGCGAAGCCGAATTCCTGAGGAACGTCGTATAAGAATTTCAGATCTTGGTTCACAATATTTTCAGAGATATGATTTGTGGAAGTTAGGGTTTTTTCAGGCTCCCGAATTTCACCTAAAACAGGTCATTGTGTAATTTGCGCTATAACTTTTTTTCTACAAAGTTTCAGAAGCTGAAATTTTTACAGAGCGAAGACTAAATCTTGAGGCACTTCCTGTATAAATTTCAGATCTTGGTTCACAACATTTTCGGAGATATGATCTGTGGAGTTAGGGTTTTTTCAGGCTCCTGAATTTCATCTCAAAGAGGTGACAGTGGGAAAATCGTCATAACTCTCTCTATGAGCATCAGATTGGAATTTTGTAAAACGTGACATGAAGTACACAGACTGTAGTTTCATGTGTATCAATTTCAGAGCCGAAGGAGGAAACAATGACATGTGGCACGTTGTACATGTTCGCTCTACTGAACCAGTCCATAATTAGGTCATTGTGGGAGATTGGGCATAACTTTGCCTTGAAGAATCCAAATCATGTCAGACCTATGGCATTCGAAATAAGATTCAGAGGGCTACTACAGGACCAAATTTCAGATATTGAAGATCCGAAATCACATTGATAATTCAGTTTTAATATCGAGCTCCTCTAAAGCAAGAAAAAGGTGTGTATTTTTTTTTCGAATTGCATAAGTCTTGTTTGAAGAATCAATTTGAATTGATTCCAAGGGCATATTGTAGAATAGATATCAATATTGGATTCTAAAATGTCTCCTAAAAATAATTCAACGCCCATTAAGCCTTCAGAAGGCTCTACTATGACTCATGAGGATGAAGAAGCGCAACATGACATAATAAAATTACAAGAGCAAGTGCACCAAATTTCGTTCTCGCAAAGAGAAACAAAAAATGAAATGGAAGTTTTGAAGAAAGGCGTGGAAGCTAAGATGGATGGTTTAAAGAAAGGCATAGATGGTTTGAAGAATGGCATGGAAGGTAAGATGGATGGCATGGAAGCTGGCATGGAAGCTGGCATGGATGACATGGAAGAAAAAATGGAAACATGAACATTGATATAAAAGTAGACATGGAAGTTTTGACAAAGTTGATACAAGAAATGTTTCCTAATGGTGAAAAGATAGTAGAGGAAAATCATGATGAGAATAAAATAAATGTTAATCGTGATTTCATAAACTCTAATGTTGCAGGTAAGACCCACCATATTCCAAAGATGGATAGGAGGAAGTTTGATGGCAAGGATCCTGTAACATGGATACTACAGATGGAGCAATATTTTGATCTCAATAATGTGTAAAACACACTAAAGTTACGCATTGCACCTTTACATTTAGAACAAAATACATTTGTATGGTATCGATGGCTTTGTTCCCGTAAAAAAATTGTTACTTGGTCAATTTTTACGGAGGAAATTATAGCACAATATGAGGATACAAAAAGAAACACATTCTTTAGCCAATTGATAAATCTAAAACAAAAGGGTTCAATGGTGGAGCACATTGAGGACTTCCAAAAATTGAATATAAGGGTAACTGATATTCCAGAGGAACACGAGATTGATTTCTTCATAGGGACTTTAAAGGATAACATCCAACATGAAGTTCGCATTTGGGAACCTGATTCATTAGAGAAGACATTCAGGTTGGCAAGAAAAATTGAATGTAAAATTATGGCGACAATGAAGCCTACCACTCACATCTATAAACATGGAATTATTGCTACTCCTAGACTTCCACAAACTACAAGGTTGACACCAAAACAATTGGAAGAAAAAAGAGCACGAGGGCTTTGCTACAGTTGTGATAGAAAATACACTAAAGGTCATAAGTGTGTTGAAAATAAATTATTTTACATTGATTGTGAAGAGGAGGAAGAAAATGAACAAGAAACTTCAAAAGAAGAGGATATACACCAAGAACAAACCCTAGAAGAAGAAGAAATGAGTCCAACCATATCGTGTAATGCATTGGCAGGTATTACCACTCCTCAAACTCTTAAGATAAAAGGACATATCAAGAAGAAAAAGGTAATAATGTTGATTGATTCGGGTAGTACCCATAATTTTATTCATTGTAAGGTAGCCAAGGAATTGAATTGTTTCCTATATTCAGCACCAAAATGTCAAGTGATGGTTGCAAATGGAGGAACTATAAATTGCTTTGGAAAATGTCATAATATCAAGCTAACCATGGGGTAATATGTATTGAATAGTCCAATGCTTTCCACTCCAAAGGGAGGTGCAGATGTTGTACTAGGAGTACAGTGGTTACAATCTTTTGGGATGATATCTTTTAATTTTCAATAAATTTTCTTAAATTTTTTTTTCGGAAGGAAAAGAAGTCGAAGATAATAAGCTCTAATGTCATGAAAAAGCTTCTGAAGAAAGAACAACGAGGCGTAATTGCACAATTATGCTCACTAGAAGTTCCAACATCAAAATCATCAATTTCTCCAGATCTCCAAAAAGTCTTGGACAATCATTCTAAGGTGTTTGAAACTCCCAAAGGACTCCCACCTATTCGTGATCATGATCATGCTATTCATTTGATTCCTGGAAGTGTTCCTCCAAACATCAGGCCTTACATATATCCTTAGGTCCAAAAGAGCGAAATTGAACGTATGATTGCATAAATGTTAGAGGCTGGTATAAGTCAACCTAGTCAGAATTCTTTCTCTGCTCCAGTAGTATTGGTGCACAAGAAGGATGGATCATGGCAAATGTGTCAGGATTATAGGGAGCTCAATAAGCTCACTATTAAAGATAAATTTCCCTTTCCTGTGATTGGTGAATTATTGAATGAATTACATGGAGCAATTTATTTCACCAAGTTGGATCTCCGTTCAGGATATCATCAAATTAGAATGAAGATGGAAGACATTCTGAAAACAACAATTCAAACTCACGAGGGTCATTATGAATTTTTGGTCATGCCTTTTGGCCTTACCAATGCACCTTCTACATTTCAAGGGTTGATGAATTCCATTTTCAAACCCTTCCTTAGAAAATTTGTGTTAGTATTCTTTGAAGATATACTAATCTACAGAAGGTCTTGGAAGGATCATGTTCAACATGTTGAGAGGGTGCTCAAACTATTGGAGGAGAAACAATTATATGCAAAAACATCCAAATGTTACTTTGGAGTACAAGAGGTGGAATATCTGGGTCATATTATATCTCATGAGGGTGTTAAGGTAGACCTTAACAAAATTAAAGCCATTAAGGAATGGAAATTCCCCACAACCATAAAGTAGTTGCGAGGATTGCTCCGGTTAACAAGGTATTATCGCAAGTTTGTTAAGAATTATGGGAGAATAGAAGCACCTCTAACAACATTATTGAAGAAATATGCATTTTCATGGACTCCTGAAGCAACTAAGGCCTTTGAACATCTTAAAGAGGCAATGTACCTAGCACCGGTATTAGCTATGCCAGACTTCAAAAAAACCTTTATTGTGGAATGTGATGCCTCAGGAAATGGAATTGGTGTTGTTTTAATGCAAGAGGGAAGGCCCATTTCTTTTGAAAGTCGTCCAATCAAAGGAGAGTATCTACAGAAAGCTATTTATGAGAAGGAAATGTTGGAAATACTACATGCACTAAAGAAATGGTGACCTTACCTAATGGGAAGACACTTCAAGGTAAAAAATGACCATGATGGCCTTAAACACTTTTTGGAACAAAGACTATCTTTAGAAAAGCAACAAAAATGGGTCACAAAGATGTTGGGTTATGACTTTGAAATCATCTACAAAAAAGGGAAGCTAAATGTTGTCGCAGATGCACTCTCAAGAAAGGATGAAGAGATGGAATCATTGCTTTGTGCCATTTCTATTATCCAATCAGATTGGATAACCGAAGCAAGGGATGGCTGGAAGAAGGACGAAGAAGTGTGGACACTCATTCAAAAGTTGCAACAAGATCATAGTACATCTGATACATTTAATTGGAAAAGTGATTCCTTATGGTACAAAGACCGCTTATATATTTGTAAGAATTCCCAACTAAAACAAAATATTCTTTTGGAATTACACACTTCTCCTTTAGGAGGACACTCCAGATTCTTAAAAAATTACCACAGGGCGAAGAAAGAATTTTTTTGGGATGGCCTTAAATATGATATTCAAAAGTTTGTGGCAGAATGTTTGGTTTGCCAGCAAAATAAAGTTGAGACAATTAAGACCCCTGGTCTTCTACAACCTTTATCAATTCCAAGTGAATGTTGGGAGGATATTTCAATGGATTTTATCGCAGGTTTACCTAAGTCCGAAGGAAAGAGTGTCATCATGGTGGTAGTTGATAGACTTACCAAGTATGCACAATTTTGTGCATTATGTCATCCATTTAAAGCAAGTATAGTTGCTACTGCATTTATGTAAACAATTCAAAAGCTACATGGAAACCCAAATATTATTGTAAGTGACAGAGATCCCATTTTTACTGGAAATTTTTGGACAAAATTATTTTCTTGTTTGGGTACTCAACTAGCTCATAGCTCATCTTATCATCCTCAATCCGATGGTCAAACTAAGATAGTGAATAAATGTTTGGAAGGATATCTTCGTTGTTTTGTATCTGATAAGAAAACACAATGGGTCAAGTGGTTACCTCTTGCTGAATGGTGGTATAACACTTCCTTCCATACTGCAGCAAAAATGACCCCATTTATGGAATTTTATGGATATCATCCACCGTCCATCACATCATCTTTAAGAGAAAATTCTAAGGTTCAAGCAGTGGAAGACCACATCGTGCATCAATAAGAAGTTCTCCAACTCTTAAGGGATAACCTAAATTTGACACAAAATCAAATGAAACAACAGGCATATCAACATCACAGCGAGAGAGGTTTTGATGTAGGAGACAGGGTATTTTTACGGCTACAACCATGCAAAAAAATGTCCCTCAAGCAAGCTAAGAAGGATAATAAATTATCGCCAAAGTACTATGGTCCTTACAAGGTGTTGCTAAAGATTGGTACTATGGCATACAAATTGGAGCTTCCTGCTTCTTCACGAGTGCATCAAGTTTTCCATGTTTCATTCTTAAAGAAGGTTATAGGGGAAAAAATTCTAGTTCAAACAATATTGCCAGAACTTGATGAGGAAGGAAAAATCATATTGGAACCTGAAGTAGTCACGGAAACAAGAACTCGACAACTATGAAATCGATCAATTTCAGAGTATCTCATCAAGTGGAAGAACTTACCCACTGAAGATTCTACATGGGAGGATGAGAATTTTGTACGGAAGCATCCGGAGCTACTCAAGAGTTGAGGACAACACTTTTTTGAAATAGTCCCTTATTGTTGTTAGTGTAACTCCCTTATTGTTATTGTTGTACCCCTGTAACCCCAATATTTTTGATATTGTGCCCTTACATTATTATTGTTAGGTCGGCTAGGATTATATTGTGATCCCATGGACTCCTATATATAGAAGGAGGTTTTTTCGTTTGTATCATCCAATAATTGTTCATTTATGTAATGTATTGGAGGTTGCCCCATTGAAGTAGCTGATTTCTAAGGCGTGGATCTATATTTTCTTCTATTTTTGGAGTTGGTTTCATAACAGATACCTCCAAGAGGGAAGTGGGTTGACTTGAAACTGTAGATATAGAGATCTATAGATGGGAAGGATCCTTGAGGAGTCCACCTCTCAGATCAATACCTTTCTACAAGAGCCCAAATCATATGTAGCAGGATGGACAAGTGCCAGTTGGTGTAGAGGAGTGCAGAAGTGACAGTGCAGTGTTTAGTAGTGTGAGAACTTGAGCAGAGTTGGCAGTAGTGCAGTGAGGCACAACATAGCGTCAAAAGTAGTGTGACAGCTTTAGAGGGACAACGCAGAGGCTAGTAGCAGTCAGATCTTTAGTGTCGAGATGCGTCATGTTGAACACTTGTTCAGTATTGGATGCTTTTCTATTGCAATAAGAAACAATATTGCAATGCATTATCAGTTGGCAGTGGCAGTGTTAGAAGCAACATAGATGCAGAATTTGAGAGGGAGATGTAGTACAAATGCAGTGTTGATAGTGGCAGTATCAGCAACAGTGCTTGTGCAAAGTTGGTGGGCAGCAGTGTCAGACATCAGAAGCGCATAGGCAGATGTTGTAGAATCAGGGCAGTACTCAACAAGGTGTATTGCTAGAGCACATTCTTGGCTAAGAGGGAGTGTTGATTTATAATAGCATTGGAGGTGCTCTAAGTCTCAAAATTTGCAGGGAGGTTTAGATACATGTATTCCAGATAACCCATAAATCATTGTACGAAATTCCACCTGGATTTTATTTTATTGAAACAATTAATTATGTTAAAGGGACCCTATGTCTAAACTTAGGAAAATGAAATAATTAAAGTGAATTAATAGAATATGGGTGTGAATGTTCTAGAAAAAGTGGATCAATTCAAAATTTAATCGTAGCTGTTGATTATAGATTTAATTTTGGTCGTTGAAGTTTCAACGAGAAGATTATAAAGACTCGAAGGGTCATTTGGAAAACACACACGAGACGGGGAAAGGATCAAGAGATTGAATTTATGAAGTGAGAAGTGCTCAATGGAAATATCGATCTAGATATTCTATGCAGAGAGGCGCAGTAATTCCATTTGGAAAATCTATTTCCTAAGCCAAATAATACACAACAGAGAAAGAAATAAGTAGTACCAACAGAGACAACGTAGCAACTACGCAAATCCAACACAGAGAGGGGCAGTATTTCCGGTTGGAAAGTCTTTTTCCTGAGTCGGATAATGCACAACAGAGAAGGCATAAAGCAGTACCAATAGATACAATGTAGTAGCTATGCAGAGGCAGCGCTGCACTCTTGAGGAAGTTTGTTGATCATATCCAGTGTTGAGAAGTCGGGGTGTGAGACCATAAGGGGCTAGAGGATCGGATATAGCTAGTAGAAGAGCTAGAAAGTAGAAGATATGCATTCCCCATGCAGAGTGACACAGATACTACGTAGAGGCAGTGGATGGATTTCCATCCAGGGTTTTGGCCTGTTAGGCTTCCAATGTCAGTGTGTGAGGTAATCTCACCAAATTTCTTGTCAGTCAGATTCTCTGTAAGGATAGCCAACAAGGCATCCTATTTGTATTCAGAAAATTACTACATAATATACAAACCCTCAGCTGTTGCACCGATTTTCCAACATTAGGTTTTTTCCGGGGACATTAGTTAGAAAACAACCGTCTCACATGTGTTTACTATTTATTCTTGTTTAGTTTTGTTTACACACTTGTAATTTCACCAATTCATTTAGTAAAGGTTGCAGTTTGTTTATTTCGATGTTGTCATAGCAATAAACTGAATAATTAATTTATCAGTTAGAATAATTAATACTAGTTGCTGCAATATGATTCCTGAATTAAGGAATTTTCACACCTCGTGCTTTCCATGGAACTGGGAAGACCATTAGAAATTTTCAAGGCTTCTACGACAAAATGACTTGGTTTTCTAGAACCGAAATACATGGCTCTAATACCATGTTAATATTTTGAAAACATAGCACAAAAATATGGAATCTACATATATTAAAAAGACCTTGAAGCAAAAGTTTGTTAAAATAAATAGAGGATATACATAGTCATCTATCACAAAGATATGGGGAGAATAACCAAGGCATTTCATTACAATATATCCTATTCTCTTTTCAATGGATATAAATAATAAAACAACCCCCAAAGGGCCTTGTCTCACCAAGTTTTCCCTCTTACACAATGCACCTTCTTGCATATAATTTATATGCCTTTGTTAGATATAATAAAGAAACCATCCAAATATCTACATGGAAATTTCTACATTCCTAAATATGGAACATGTTACTAAAGAACATATTTAAATAGTAATATTTTTCAACCAAAATTGGTTGATCTTCCTAATTTCATTGAATGTTTAGAAGAGGTTCTCCATTTGGGGAAATATATTCGATAAATTCTTCCAATAAAGATGATGAACTGAGACCACCATCTCCCAACTCGTAACAATAATGCCTTTCTTGAGATATGTAAGGAAAATTGAGAATATTTTTTATCAGTACAAAACTGGACACTTTAGGTCCATTTGGAAAGAACTTATTAGAATTATGGCGATCCCTTCTTTTTCTATAACGCTAAGAAATTAAATAAGATTAAGCAAAGCATCTAAATAACATACATACTTAACAACCCAAGGGGTTGGCTCAATAGATTGTTGCCAATGTTGTGTTGGAAGGTGTCTTTTGTGAACCCCCATAGGTTAGACATACTAGTCCACATCAGTGACTTTACGAGAGTTGAAAATAGGAAAAACATCCCTTGAGTTCTTGTGCATGGTCTCCTTGGAACTAAACAAAAAAAAAAAAACATTTAGGTTCAATGAAGGGGATGGATGCAAGATATTGAAAGGACAAAAAAATAGGTTAAGAGAGGACATTCCATTTAAAAGACTTTGAATTGTTAGAACTAGTGACACTTGACCATAAATTTAAGTTTCATTATAACATATTCACTAATATATGTGTTTGCTAAAGAAAGGATTGTATTATTGTTGTTATTATTATTTATAGGGGAAGGGGTGTACTGCTTGGGGTGGGTGGATGTTGAAGGATGCCTTGGTACTTTTGTGGTGCTTCTCCTATGGAAGAGTGTTGCACTAAGGAGCTTTTAGATTGTTATGCTACACGTGGAGAGTTTGAAATCACTTTCCACTCTTCTAGGTTTGTCTTTCATATGACATAGGTACATGGCAATGAAAATTGAAAGAGACGTTCCTTAGTAGTCATATGTTAATAATTGTAATTTAACTAATGATATAATGTGACCCATCCTTTAATGTGCTATATATAGACACAAATCCATGTGTATCATTGTATAAGCATTTTTTTTATTTATCTATATTTCTATTTGGCTTGTGAACATGTACTTTCAATGAGAATACCTTCTAAGTGGTGTAAAATCCACTTGTGTTATACCTTTGAGAGGATCATGGGATGCCATAGGCATTCATATCGAAACTCACAGGGTCATATGGTACAAATGGACAATTAAATATATACAAATTTTTAAAGATACAAAAATTTGTTTCTAATATAAATGCTATCATGTGTAAGCTATCACATACATAGCAATGTTAATGTGCACAAGTCTTCCTAACAATTATTAATACAAATAATAAGGATTAATTGTATTACAAATTGACCAAAACTGCATTTGTGTAAATTATTAGCCTTCAATGTTTAAGTAGTTGCTCAAACTACAAGGGCAGGTGTTTTGAGTAAAATATTGATGATTTGGAGGTTGATGCCAAGGCTAACATGTTGGATTGTCTTTGTTGTGTTCAAATATGGGGCATGGTATGATGCACATGATTTGGAGTATTTAGTCATAAAAATAATCATATATTCAATATTAGCACTAAATATGGTGTATGCAACAAAGAAGATTGCTAGAACAATTTAAGAGATAAATCGTACATAAAAGCACCTCATAAAATATTAACAAGTTATTGTTAATTTTTGCAAGTAATAACTAAATAATATAATTATTATTATGACTTATGTCATAGTTAATCCTTTAAAAAAATTAACCTTCATGCAACACAAGAGTGGCTCTTGACAATAGTAATTATTTGTTGAAGTTGAGTGTACCTCAACAACACTTGAGGTTTTGAAGGGTCACCTTCTTGAAAACAAGGTCAGATTGAATAATAAAATATTTCAACTATCTTAAGAACTTTGTTTTAATGAAGGAATATTTTCCTTATTAGAGTATGAATCTTTTGTCATAGCATGGGAGGTTTAGTTCCCAAGATTAGTAGGGATGATAAGCTAGCTTGAAGGTCAAGAGTTTTGGCTCACTATTAACAAGATGCTTATCATGGGCAACTCCAAAATGGTAATTGATTGGGCACATGGACACAACTCCATAGAGATCCTGTTTATTTTTGGTAGCATCGAAAGTGCTCTAAGTCTCCAAATTTGTGGAGAGGCTTAGGCACCGGTATTCCAAAGAACGCATAAAATGTTTGTGAAAATTCCACTCAGGATATGTTTTATTGTAAAAAATAATTATTTTAAAGGAGACCCTAAGTCTAAACTTAGGGAAATTAAAAAATTAAAGAGTATAAATAAAACAGAGTGAGAATGATCTAGAAAAAGCAAAGATCAAGTCAAGTTATAATCTTAGCCGTTGATTAGAGATCTAATCTCGGTTGTTGATGTCTCAATGAGAATACTATAAAGGAAGACTTGAGGTTCATTTGGAAAGACACACCGAGTGAATCAAGTGATCAAATTCTTCTAACAGAGAAAGTGCACAGACGAAGATCAGATCTAAGTGATTCCAATTGTAGTGAGAGACAGAAATAGTTATTGGTCAGAGGATCTTCTCTGGGACCAAGAATACATAGAAGAGAGGCAACAAAAACTAGTAGAGGAAGCAAAAAAACCTCCATAGGGTGTGATGCAAGCCCCAGAAGTAGTGACATAGGCCTACACAGAGGCTGCATAGTGTTTTTGTGAGATAGTTCGAGATTTGTCAAGAGATCGAGGTTCTGAGCCAGGAGGGATAGAAATCGACTTTTCAAGGAGCAGATCGATCCCAGAGACGAGGTGACACATTCAATAGAGGTCCCCACGCAAGCCTACGCAGCTACTGCGCAGAGGCAACACAGAGGTTGCTAGGGTTTCATCAGTTCAACTACCGTATAAGCCGGAACTTGCAGTGTGAGCTAAAACTCACTAAATTTTTGTCTGCCGTGATTTCTCTGTACTGGATATCCAACAAGGCATCCAAATATTGTATTAAAAAACTGATTCTTAATAATAATAAACCCTCAAATCTTCTGCATCGATTTCCCCACATTGGGTTTTTCCGAGAACTTTTGTCCAAATATAATGGTGTCTTATGTGTGATTTATTATTTGCTCACTTTCATTATTTAAGAATCGTAAAGTATTAAGTGTAGGTTTCTTCAGTAATTTACTTCAATATTTTCATGAAGAAATCTGAAAATAACTGTGTAATATAATTTACAAGTAGATGAAGTAGATTTTGTTAGTTGTGGTAGGATTCCTAAGATTGTAAGATCTAGGAATTTTCACATGGTATTAGAGAGTTTGATATGAAACAGGAAGAGAAAATATGAGCACTGAAGTGAAGGTCAAATTGCTGCAACAATATCATATCGAATCCCCAGAGGGATTGCACAGTTCTAGCCAGGAGGGCTAAATCTTCGAGGTTGTCTCTCTCTGAGTGAGTCGATAGAGAGGTAAGACTTCTAAATCAATATCTTGTTGAGGCAGAGGAGCAACAAAAAGCCTTTACGTAGAGCCGGAGGGATGTTTTTTTTTCTGCAAGAAGTTGCTGGGCAGGGAAGCATCAGAAGAAGAAGAAGAACACATAGCATGGAATTCTTCCTCAGTGAGTTCCTTACTGAGTAATTACACATTTTTCCAATACTGAGCAGTAGATCTAGGCAGCAGATATACGAGCTCCACAAGGAGTACATAAGCCTGCCTAGTGTTGCACAATGGGGGAAGAAGAGGAGCAGTTCGATAGATTTCGGCTAAGATGGTACCTCATGGTCTTAGATATCAGGATCAGTTGGAGGGATCCTCCAACTACGTAATCTGGAAGGAAAGGATCAAATTCCTTTTGGATGAATATTATCTCAAGACGTTCGTGGACAACGTGGTTGTTGTACCTACAGATCCGCATTAAAAAAAGAAGTACAAGTATTATATGGAAAAATCCAAGAGACTTATCCTTTCTGGTGTCAAGGATCATATAATCTTGCATATAGCTGGCAAGGACACATCTAGGGAGTTATGGGGGGCCTTTTCCCTACTATATGAAGGAAATTTTGAGCAGCAAAAGATGTACTTGGAGCAGAAGCTCCGGATGATCCAGATACACAAGGGGGAGCGCATTAATCCATTCCTTATGAGACTTTAGGAGATTCAAGACTAGTTGGAAACCATGGGATCCACCCCAACTACTGCAACTATGGTGAGTCTAGCCCTTAACGCAGTGATGGAGCACTGAAAAGTTTTTGTCCAAAGTATTTTGGGTAGGGCTATGCTTCCTAGTTGGGAGCAGATTTGGGCAACACTTCAGGAGGAAGAGTTGAGGAGAGATATAGTCAAGTGCAAGATTGATGGCAACAGTGTGAGCAGATCAAAGGATCTGGAGGAGGAGGAGGAGAATGCAGCCCTCGCATCGAAGGGACAACAATGGAAACAAATACAGAAGAAATATGTCTCGAAGGTGAAGTGTTTTAGATGTGGTGAGATGGGCCACTTTGCATCATAGTGTCCTTTGAAGAAAAAGGACAACGATGAAAAACATGATCCTAAAGTTGCAGCCGCAAAGATCCAGCAGGATGAGTTTTCCATGAGTGTCCATGCTTCTCTAGGAGAAAAATGGGTTGACATAGAACTGTAGTTCACCTTGAACTTCAATTGGGCAGGATCCTTGAGGAGCCCACCTCTTGGATCACAACCTTGCTACAGGTGGCCTTGATCAATAGTATCAGGATGGAGGAGTTTTCAGTGGGAGCCGAGGAGTGATGGAGCAACTGTTGCACTAGGTAGAAGCACCTACTTCTGGAGTAGTGCAGAGCAGGGCAAAAACAATGTAGAGTATAGCAACAACAAGGAATAATAGAGCAGCGACAACGCAATGTAGCAGTGCAGAGCAACAACATCGCAGTGCATCAGAGGGACAACACAATAGCTATTAACAGTCAGAGCCTTCAACACCGAGGTGCATCCACTGAATGAATGTTTAGTTTTGGGTGGTTTTCAGTTGCTTCTCTTAGCAGATGAGTTGTAGTGAAGATGTAGTGTTAGTAGTGGTAGTGCTAGCAAAATAGCAGATGCAACATTTGAGAGGGAGTTGTAGTACGAATGCAACAATGGCAGTGGCGGTGTCATCAATAACAGTACAATTGCAGCAACAACGCAGTGGTTGGTGTCAGAAATCAGCAACGCAGAGGATGCTTCAGGGTTAGAGCAGTGTGTACCAGGCATGTTGTTAGAGAAATTTCCTTGCTAATAGGGAGTGTTGATTTTTGGTAACATCGGAAGTGCTCTAAGTCTCCAAATGTGTGGAGAAGCTTAGCCACTACTATTCCAAATAACCCAGAAACTATTTGTGAAAATTCCACTCGGAATATGTTTTATTGAAAAAAATAATTATTTTAATGGGGACCCTAAGTCTAAACTTAGGGAAATTAAATAATTAAAGAGTATTAATAAAACATAGTGAGAATTATCTAGAAAAAGCGAATATCATGTCAAGCTATAATATTAACTGTTGATTAGATATCTAATCTTAGTTGTCTATGTCTCAACAAGAAGACTATAAAGGAAGACTTGAGGGTCATTTGGAAAGACACATTGAATGAATCAAGTGATCAAATTCTTCTGACACAGCAAGTGCTGAAACGAAGTTAAGATCTAAGTGATTGCAGTTGTAGTAAGGGAAACAGACAGTTATTGGTCAAAGCATACTCTTTGAGACCATGTATACATAACAGAGAGGCAACAAAACTAGTAGAGGAAGCAACACAACCTCCATAGGGTGTGACGCAGGCCCAAAATGGGTGACATAGGCCCACGTAGGTTCCACATAGAGGTTGCACAGTTTTTTCGTGAGATAATCTGATATTTTTCAGGAGATTGGGATTCTGAGCTGGGAGGGCTGGAACTCGACTTTATGAGGAGCGGATCGATCCCAAAGAGGAGGTGACACAGTCCACAGAGGTCCCCATGCAGGCCTACGGTTAGTTCCCTATATTACTAATGTAGTCCCTTATTTTTGTTAGTGTAGCCCCCTTATTATTATTGTTGTACCCCTGTAGTCCCCATATTTTTATTATTGTGCCCCATAATAGCCCACTATTGTTATTGTTGTGCCCTTACATTATTATTGTTAGGTTGGCTAGGATTATATTGTGACCCCATGGACTCTTATATATATAGAAGGGGATTTTTTCATTTGTATCATCCAAGAATTGTTCATTTATGTAATGTAAAGGAGGTTTCCCCCTCAAAGAGGTTGATTTTTAGGTTGTTGATCTCTATTTTCTTCTATTTTCTGAGCTGGCTTCATAACATTTGGTATCAGATCTTTGGATTCAAGGGTTTCACTGCTTCAAACAGGTCATCGTGGAATTTTCACTATAACTTGTTTTCTACGAAGGTTCAGAAGCTAAAATAAAACCCATTTGCGCCGAAATCCGGAGGAACTTCGTGGAATTTCTTTGATCTTGGTTCTCAATATTTTTGGAGATATGATCTATGGAAGTTAGGGTTTTTGCAGACTCTCGAATTTCATCTCAAAGAGGTGACCTTGGAAAACTCATCATAACTCTCTCTCTAATGTTTGGATTGGAATTCTATAAAAAGTGGCCAAAATTGCATAGACTGTAGTTTCTTGTGTATCGATTTCACAGCGAAAAGAGGAAACAGTGACATGTGGCATGCCGTACAAGTTTGTTGTACTGAACCAGTCCATAATTAGGTCATTGTGGGAGATTGGGCATAGCTTTTCCTTGAAGAATCTAAATTAGGTCAGACCTATGGCATTGGAAATAAGATTTAGAGGGCTACTAAAGGACCAAATATAAAATCTTGGGATTCCGAAATTACATAGATACATCAGTTTCAATATCGAACTCCTCAAAAGCAAGAAAAATGTGTGTGTTTTTTTTTTAATTGCATAAGTCTTGTTTGAAAAAGCAGTTTGAAGTGATTCCAAGGGCATATTGAAGCATAGATATCAGTATTGGGTTCTAAAAAGCCCCATAAAAATAATTCAACACCTGTTAATCCCTTAGAAGGATATACTATGACCCATGAAGATAAATAAGTGCAACATGATATGTCAAAATTATGAGACCAAGTGAAACAAATTTCACTCTCGCAAAGAGTAACAAAAAATGAAATGGAAGCTAAGATAGATGGTTTGAAGAAAGGCATGGAAGCTAAGATGGAGGGTTTGAAGAATGGCATGGAAGCTAATATGGATGGCGTGGAAACTAAGATGGAGACTAAGATGGATGTCATGGAAGCAAAGATCAATGGTATAGAAGGCAACATGGAAGATTTGAAGAAAGACATGGAAGGTTTGAAGGAAGGTTTGACAAAGTTGCTACAAAAAAAGCTTCCTAATGGTGAAAAGTTAGTAGAGGAAACTCATGATGAGAACAAAAGAAATTTTAATCATGATTTCGTAGACTCTAATTTTGGATTTAAGACCCACCACATTCAAAAGATAAATATGAGGAAGTTTGATGGCAAGGATCCAATAACATGGATACTACAAATGGACCAATGATTTGAGCTCCATAATACGCAAAACACACAAAAGGTACTCATTGCAACTTTATATTTAGAACAAAATCAGTTTGTATGGTATCAATGGCTTTGTTCTCGTAAATCACTGGTCACTTGGTCAATTTTTATGGAGGAAATGATAACACATTATGAGGATACAAAGAGCAACACCTTCTTTAGACAATTGATAAATCTCAAACAAAAGGGTTCAATGATGAAGCACATTGAGGACTTTCAAAAATTGAATATAAGGGTAAATATTATTCCAGAGGAACATAGGATTGATGTCTTCATAGGGACTTTAAAGGATAACATCCAACATGAGGTTCGCCTTTGTGAACCCGATACATTGTAGAAGGAATTCAGGTTTAGCAAGAAAAATTATGGCAGCAAGGAAGCCTACCACTCACAACTATAAATATGGAAGTGTTGCTACTTAGAGACTCCCACAACCTGCAAGTTTGACACCACAACAATTGGAATAAAAAAGAGAAAAAGGGATTTGTTATAGTTGTGATAGAAAATACGCTAAAGGTCATAAGTGTGGTGAGAAGAAATTATTTTACATAGATTGTGAAGAGGAGGAAGAAAATGAACAAGAAACTTCAAAAGAAGAGGATATACACCAGGAACCAACCCTAGAGGAAGAAGAAATGAACCCGACCATATCTTGTAATGCATTGGCAGGAATTACCTCTCCTCAAACTCTCAATATATAAGGACATATCAAGAAGAAAAATTTAATAGTGCTTATTGATTCACGTAGTACCCATAATTATATTCGTTTTAAGGTAGCCAAGGAATTGAATTACTTCCTATACCCAACGCCAGAGTGTCAAGCGATGGTGGAAAATGGAGGAACTATAAATTTCTCTGGAAAGTGCCATAATATCAAGCTAACCATGGGGGAATATGTATTTAATAGTCCAATGCTTTCCATTCCAATGGGTGGTGTTGATGTTGTACTAGGAGTACAATGGTTACAACCTTTGGGAACGATAGCTTTTAATTTTAAATAAATTTTCTTGAATTTGTTTTCAGAAGGAAAGGAAATTGAATTACGGGGTATCGTAGGGAAGCTGGGAAAGATAATAAGCTCTAATATCATGAAAAAGCTTCCGAAGAAAGAACAAAGAGGCGTAATTTCACAATTATGCTCACTAGAAGCTCCAACATCAGAATCATCTATTTCTCCAGATCTCCAAAAAGTCTTGGACAATCATTCCAAGGTGTTTCAAACTCCCAAAGCACTCCCACCTATTCATGACCATGATCATGCTATTCATTTGATTCCAGGAAGTGTTCCTCCAAACATCAAGCCTTACAGATATCCTTATGTCCAAAAGAGGGAAATTGAACGTATGATTTCATAAATGCTAGAGGCTGGTATAATTCAACCTAGTCAAAGTTATTTCTCTGCTCCAGTAGTATTGGTGCACAAGAAGGATGGATCATGGCAAATGTGTCAGGGTTATAGGGAGCTCAATAAGCTCACTATTAAAGATAAATTTCCCTTTCCTGTGATTGGTGAATTATTGGATGAATTACATGGAGCAATTTATTTCACCAAGTTGGATCTCCATTCAGGATATCATCAAATTAGAATGAATATGGAAGACATTCTGAAAACAACAATTCAAACTCATGCGGGTCATTATGAATTTTTGGTCATGCCTTTTTTCCTTACCAATGCACCTTCTACATTTCAAGGGTTGATGAATTCCATTTTCAAACCCTTCCTTAGAAAATTTGTGTTAGTGTTCTTTGATGATATACTAATCTACAGAAGGTCTTGGAAGGATCATGTTCAACATGTTGACAGGGTGCTCAAACTATTGGAGGAGAAACAATTATATGAAAAAACCTCCAAATGTTTCTTTGGAGTACAAGAGGTGGAATATCTGGGTCACTTGTATCTCAGGAGGGTGTTAAGGCAGACCCTAACAAAATTAAAGCCATTACAGAATGGAAAGTCCCCACAACCATAAATCAGCTGCGAGGATTTCTCGGGTTAACAGGGTATTATCGCAAGTTTGTTAAGAATTATGAGAGAATGGTAGCACCTGTAACAACATTATTGAAGAAAGATGCATTTTCATGGACTCCTGAAGCAACTAAGGCCTTTGAACATCTTAAAGAGACAACGTGACGAGAATTGGTCTTAGCTACGCAAGGCTTCAAAAACACCTTTATTGTGGAATGTGGTGCCTCAGGAAATGGAACTAGTGTTGTTTAGATGCAAGAAGGAAGACTCGTTTCTTTTGAAAGACACCCAATCAAAGGAAAGTATTTACATAAAGCTATTTATGAGAAGGAAATATTGGCAATACTACATGCACTAAATAAATGGCGAATTTACCTAATGGGAATACACTTCAAGGTAAAAAATGATCATGATAGTCTTAAATACGTTTTGGAACAAAGACTATCTTCAAAAGAGCAGCAACAATGTGTCACAAAGATGTTGGGTTATGAATTTGAAATCATCTACAAAAAATGGAAGCTAAATGTTGTTGCAGATGCACTCTCAAGAAAGGATGAGGATGTGGAAGCATTGCTTTGTGCCATTTTTATTATCCAACCATATTGTATAACCAAAGCAATGGAGGAATGGAAGAATGACGAAGAAGTGTGGGCACTCATTCAAAAGTTGCAGAAATATCCCAGTACATCTAATACATTTAGTTGGAAAAATGATTCCTTATGCTACAAATATTGCTTATATATTTGTAAGAATTCCCAACTAAAACAAAATATTCTTTTGGAATTGCACACCTCTCCCTTAAGAGGACACTCAAGATTTTTAAAAACTTACCATAGGGTGAAGAAAGATTTTTTTTTGGATGGCCTTAAATATGATATTCAAAATTTTGTGGCGGAATGTTTGGTTTGTCAGCAAAATAAAGTTGAGATAATTAAGACCCCAAGTCTGCTACAATTTTTATCTATTCCAAGTAACCATTTGGAGGAGGTTTCAATGGATTTTATCACAGGTTTACCTAAGTCCAAAGGAAAGAGTATCATCATGGTGGTAATTGATAGACTTACCAAGTATGCACACTTTTTTGCATTATCTCATCCATTTAAAGTGAGTACAATTGCTACTGCATTTATGGAAACAATTCAAAACCTACATGGAAACCCATAGATTATTGTAAGCGATAGAGATCCCATTTTCATTGGAAATTTTTGGACAAAATTATTTTCTTGTTTGGGAATTCAACTAGCTCATAGCTCATTTTATCATCCTCAATCTGATGGGAAAACTGAGATAGTGACAAATGTTTGGAAGGATATCTTATTTGATAAACAAACACAATGGGTCAATTGGTTACCTTTGGCTGAATGGTGGTATAACACTTCCTTCTACGCTGCAGAAAAAAAGACCCCATTTATGGCACTGTATGGATATCATCCACCGTCCATCACATCATCTTTAAGAGAAAATTCTAAGGTTCAAGTAGTGGAAGATCACATCAAGCATCAACAACAGGTTCTCCAATTCTTAAAGGATAACCTAAATTTGGCACAGGATAGAATGAAACAACAGGTAGATCAAAATCACAATGAGAGAATTTTTGAAGTAGGTGACTGGGTATTTTTACGGATACAACCATACAAAAAAATGTCCCTCAAGTAAGCTAAGAAGGATAATAAATTATCGCCAAAGTACTATTTTCCTTACAAGGTGTTAAAAAAGGTTGGTACTATGGCATACAAATTGGAGCTTCCTGCATCTTCCCGAGTGCACCCAGTTTTCCATGTTTCATGCTTAAATAAGGTTATAGGTGTCAAGCTTATGGTTCAAACAATATTTCCAAAACTTGATGAGGAAGAAAAAATCATATTGGAACCTGAAGCAATCACATAAAAAAGAACTCAACAGCTACAAAATCGATCAATTTCAGAGTATCTCATCAGGTGGAAGAACTTACCCACTGAAGATTCCACATGGGAGGATGATAAGATTTCTATACAAAAACATCCAGAACTACTCAAGTGTTGAGGACAACACGTTTTTGAAGGAGAGGGGCATGTTAGGTCCATATTACTAGTGTAGTCCATTATTGTTATTAGTGTAGCCCCCTTATTTTTATTGTTGTACCCATGTAGTCCCCATATTTTATTATTGTGCCCCATAATAGCCCACTATTGTTATTGTTGTGCCCTTACATTATTATTGTTAGGTCGTCTAGGATTATATTTTGACCCCATGGACTCCTATATATAGTAAGGAGGTTTTGTCATTTGTATCATCCAAAAATTGTTCATTTATGTAATGTAAATGAGGTTTCCCCCTCAAAGAGGTTGATTTATAAGTCGTTGATCTCTCTTTTCTTCTATTTTGTGAGCTGGTTTCATAACACCTATGCAAATACTGTGCTGAGGGAGTGCAGAAGGAGTTGGGGTTTTGTTAGCTTAGTTATCAGATCAGTCGAGACTTGTAGTGTGAGGTAGAACTCACTATATTTTTGTTTGTCGTGGTTTCTACTTACTGGATAGACAATAAGGCATCCAAAGACTGTATTCATAAACTGTTTCTTAATAATAATAAACCCTTCGATCTGTTGCACTGATTTTCCCGCATTGGGTTTTTCTGGGGACTTTTGTACAAAAATAATGGTGTCCTATGTGTGATTTATTCTTTGCTCAGTTTCCTTATTTGAAAATCATAAAGTATTAAGTGTAGACTTCTTCAATAATTTACTTCAATATTTTCATGAATAAATTTGAAAATAACTGTGTAATGTAATTTACAAGTAGATGAATTAGATTCAGTTAGTTGCAGTAGGATTCCTAAGATTGTAAGATCTAGGAATTTTCATAGGCCCCTTCCTTATATCATTGTTTGCAGAATATTCAATATTTGATAATCTCTTTCTCCAACATCACCTTCGAGCATGTTTTCAAGGGGAAAAATCTAATTGTTGATGCTCTCACTAAAAAGGGGATCCCCCTTCAACCTGGTTCAATCCACTTTGATCTTCAGGTGGATGGCTCTGTATGTGGATCATGATCATTTTCCTTCTAACTCTGGGTATTTTTTTCCTTAACATGCTCTGTATTTCCTTTGCTTTTTAGGGTTTCTAATGCAGACCTCTTTATCTAGATGCAACTTATTGTAGATCCTTTTTGTTTTGTAGTTTTAGTATTTCCTTTTTCCTTCTTGGCTAGTGGATCATAAATACCTTAGACACAAGAAATATTTTGATACAATGGGATTCAATATTTAGATGATGTTTCCTCTAGTCCATTGTGGCTCTGTTCCTTTGTGAAACATTTTTTTCCTTTCCACAAGACATATTTTTAGCTATTTTTGGAAATGGCCTTTTCTGGATTAATGCTCTTTATTTTTGGTTTCTTTTGACCCATGGGGATTATGTGAATTGTATATGTAGACTACTTTTTCAATGAAAGTAGTTTGTTTTTCTTTTCTTTGAAAAAAGAAGAAGTTGTATCTATATTTATATTGAATGTGCCATGGATCCTCAACCATTCCATTATTAATATGAGATGTTGACCATTAACATGCGCAACAAAGAATGGACATGATAACTTGAAATTGTTCATCATCAAAGAGATTTGGAATCATTAAGGACACAAAATTCCATTTATTTAAGATATTAAGGTCGAGAGAGTGCCTTTTCATGAATTATTGAAAATTAAAGCACAAGAAGGAATCTTAAGAACTTGTGAGGGGGTCCTCCTAACTCAAACTCCAGAAAAAATAATTTGAAGATGGTTTGAATTTCACTTTGTTGTAACATAAAATTAAATGGAAATTGTTTCAAGCACCAATAATTATATTCTATACCAAAATTAAATATTAGATTCAACCTATGAAGGGTTCATCTTAACTCAAGCTCAAAAAAAATGAACTTGAAGATGATTTAAAATTGATTTTGCTGCAACAAACAATTAAATGGCAATGGTGTTAATCACCAATATTTATATTCTATACAAATGGTAAATATAACAATCAACTTTACACTCTGTTGAGGCCCCAAAAATCATTGAAACAACATTGAGGAAAACCACCCAGTCAGGGACTTGAAAATTGTCCCTTTTCTGTTTGGAATGGTGGCTCTGATTAGATTTGTGGAACCCATTTCCCAATTTAATATAGTTGGAGTGAATGAATGGTTTTATCTCTAAGTGGAATTTGATAGGTGGAAAATAAGCAAACTTGCAATAATATATATATATATATATATATATATATATATATATATATATATATATATATATATCCTGGGATGAATCCTTTTCCTTGTGTGATCTAAAGAAATAATCTTTAAATGAGTACAAATAAATATCATACATTCATTTAGAGATATGAAAAACATTTAAGATAATTGATTTAATTAAGAATTTAATTAAATCAATTTGATGAAGCTTATATCACAATTTTTACAAAATACATGTATTGCATATACATATAAATAATAGCAACATAACACGTTCAAGAGTGAATTGATGTCAAACTGTGTTAAAACAAATATATATATAAAACAATACATCATAAGATCAATGAACTATTTATCATGTGAAACTTAAATGAAACATATAAGATAAAAGTACCATATATATATTTACTTAGCTCATTTGAGAAATAACTCTTGGTCCAACCTTTTATATTTAGAAAACTTTAAGAGTACAGAAGTGCAACATCAGTAAAGTCTTACCTCTTCTTAAAAGACATAAAGGGGTTTAAATATAAAACTAATAAGTCTTAAAATAGTTATTATAACAAAAAATGAGGAGGTTTCAAAAAACTCTCCTTAAAGTAAGTAAAATAAAAACATAAACATAAATTAAAGGGGTAATTTGTTGGTGGATTTTCCTGCTGTCGCTTCTTCCATTTTCTCATTGAGTTGAAGAATATTAAGCATAGGTTGAACCTTGGGAGGTTGGTCTAGCCTAATGCGTAGGTGTCCAGTAAAAGCAACATCAGATAATGGAGGCAGCATGTATGAAGACGTATCTGTAAGAAATCAAAGCATGAGCCATTGGTTGTGAGGCTTCACTAGATATCTCCAATATCTTTCCCAATCTAACTTTTCTATCTTGATGTGCTCCTCTTTCACCTTTGAAACTTCCTGCCATTGTATTATCAAATCTTTTACCAAGGGTAATGCACCAAGAGGACCTCTATCTATGAGATCTGTTGCGATTAGGTTTTGGCTGACAGTTTCCATAATGTTTGTGGCAATATATTTATCTATGGTTATTTCCCTTTTTGATTTCTTTAGTTGTATATCCCAATATGTGAACAATATTTATTTCTTTGATTCTTCAATTCTAGGCAGGTTGATCTTTCGACCATTAGAGGAATCTTGCCATGTAACAAATTGGAATACCTTCTCATCTATGTCATCGAAACTAATTATCATATCAGCAATGTGATTCACAAGTGAATCTCTTTTCTCACATAATTGAAAAATTCTGGTTAATTTTTGATAGAAGATGACCTATTGTTGTGCCAACAAGGTTTTTAATTCTAAATCTTCTTTCCTAAACTCATCAATATTTGGAACATCTTTCATTTGCTCAATGGAGAGATGTAATTAATGAATTTGAGTATCTTTAGAACTAATTTAACCTTGATGTTGAATCTTTAGTTGGTGCAAGCTCACTTGAAGTTGTGCAATTTGTATTTGTAGCTGTTGACTAACACTGATTTTCAGCTTGTAACTTTGTCTCAAGTTGAAGTATCTTTTCATCTTTGTGCTTCATCAGTTGATGAATCTATGATGCCTTATCAATAGTTGCAGATACATAGGCTCTTGCAAACTGTGATAACAGAGTTAGATCCTGTGAAGGATCTGACTTGGTATATTTCCAAACAATGTCCATTGACATATATTCTTGAGTGAGAGTTTGGGAATGGTATGTTCTTCTCCTTTCCTTCTGCTTGCTAACAACCGATTTGTGCCTAGGACTATAAAATATGTCCAAGGGAGGGATTTATTGAATATTTAAAGAAATTTCAGAGTTCGGGAAGGCCGGGATGTATTCCATTCTCTATATACTTAACATTTTTTCAGAGGGCCCAGCAGTAAACGAGTCCTGGCTTGTAGAAGGGGGAGTTTGAAAAGTCTATTTTTGGGCAATAATCATGGCTGTCTGTTCTTCTTGGATTTTGAGGTCAAAATCTTTCCAGACATATTTGAGATTGCTGGGGAAATCCAGATCTATTGTTTGAATTTCAACTGACTTCTCCTGATCTGGTGTATTAAGGACTTCAATATCCTTAATAAATGATTCATTTTCTTTCTGAGTCATGGTTTGAGAGACATCCAAGATATTGAGTGGAATTTTCTCTAGTCTCCTATTTCTGTATTGATGAAACTTTAATAGTTGTGGTGGGTTTAGGCATAAATTTTCCAACTTCTTAATTGCATCATAGTTTTCAACAGACTCAAGCAAGTCGTCAAAATCATCATCTTCGTGCACAAAGGGTCTTATTTTCACTTGAGTAGTGAAGTTATTGGCCACTTTCAGGGGATCATATTTCCTGTTTGGAATTGTAAATAATTTCAAACACTCTATTTGGACAATTTCCAGTATAGCATGCTTGTAGTTGTCTAGTCCATACACACCACATTTAATTGAAAATGAAGTCAATAATGTCTTCTTGGCTTCTTTCAATGATCTAGTCAGATCATTTCCCACAAATTGGTATCCAATTTCTCCTGCGAGAAGTTTATCAGGAACATACAGGGCTAAGACATGTGGATGAATTAGGCTCCAAAATACTCGTACATCGGTGAATGACTCCTCACCAAACCACTTTCCTATAGAACAAAATTTGGCTTGGGCCTCTTTGGAAAGTTTGGGAGCTTTCTCATTAAAAACAACTTCAAAAAGGGGAAGTATAACTCCATGACATATTCTTTAAAAATGACTTTCATATTTGGACTCCCAGATAATATTATGAAATACATGAATGGGAAGGGGATCTTGGGTAGTCCATTTCTAGCCCATGGATGGAAAATCTGATGTAAAACATACGACATCCATAATATAACCACTCATATAAAATGGAGGAAAATTTTTAGAAGTGATAGAGCAGTTCTTTCTGTATTCTAAAATTTGGGTGGCAATATTATTTGAAAAAATATTGCCCCAGTCCATAACATAAGCATCTGTTGTTTCTTCCATAAGGGGAACCCATTCTACTGAGAATATAGTTGTGTCTGATAAACCAAAAAGTCTAGACATCATACTTAAGATATAACAATAGGGACTTGTGAGAGAATCAGTAGAATACATACCATTTTCATATTTTTTGTGTTTGTTAGGATTGCTCCTCCACGACTTTATTGGCGCTGATTTGAGCTCATTTTCCTTAGTGAACTTTGCAATGAATTCTTTATCATAAATATTATCAGGGTCCGAAAGATGGTACATTTGCTTCAAGTCTTCCGCCTTAAAGGAATCAATCATTGTTCCTCTACTGGTAAGGAAATTTCTTTCCCCGATGTTAAGATTGTCGATAATCACCTCACCATATAAGTATATGGTAGTATCTTGGGCCTTGTTGCAATTCGGTGGAGAAATGAATTGGCTACATCTCCAATTGTAGCTTTAGAAGAATTTGGGGCATTCGTTGTTTCTTTCTCTGGATTTTGTGCGGTTTCTCGTCTTCAAATAACTTATACATAGATTCCCACAGAGAGGATCCACTTTCAGGTCTGCAAGTCATATCTGTGAACAAGGGAAACATCTTTGTTCTCTCTGAAGTAGTAGGGACAATATTAACAGGAGCCATATGCTTCTTTTGTTGCTTCAAAGCCTTAGACATTTTAGAAGAACTTTGATTACTCGAACTTTCCTGTAAATAAGTAAGAAAGAGTAAGTGGGAAGTAGGAACCTTTGAGTTTTACAATACACACAAATATTGTGGTAAATAGAAACATTGCAAATGGATGAGACTTCGCATGTTGATGGGATATCAATTGAATGTTCGTTGCAGGGAAATGATTATGGTGGTATGGGTGATAAAACCGTTAATTTATGACATTGATAAATGATATGGAGTATCTTTCTATTATAATAATTTATCAATTAAAACCAGATATATTGCATTACATCATGACTCGTGTGTAATCTCTTCATTAAATACTAACGAGCTATATATTCTGTCGATCGCGACATCGTAAGCGCAATATCGGCGAGGTTAACAACATGCAATATGTGTTTTTGTAATGGGCATGGGATATGCGATCTGTGGTGCGATCACTTTATCACATTGGTGATTATTAGCAGTAACAAAATAACATGGTTGAGATTTTTGCGATAATGCGATGCGATATGCTTTATCACATCGGCGAGTATGAGCAGGAGAAAATAAGAGTTTCGAGAGAAATCTGCGATTGGCGAAATGTGATAAGCTGACGGGGCAGAAGTCTGTCTCAGATTTACTTAAAAATATGGCCTTTTCCTCATATAAAAGCATTTTGGTTATATTCATTGGATTGCAAAGATGTTTGAAATAATTATTTAAGTTATGTAAATGATTTTTGTGATTTGAAAAATGCAATTTATCTCCTCTTAAGCATTTGGAAAGCCAATTTTTAAGTTTTCATCCCTTTTTGACCCTTATTCCCATCAAAAGTAATACTCTAAGGGTTTATTTGCTTAAGATCTAAAAATTAAAAGGGTCCCCAATTTTTTCTAAAGTGACCATGGCTTAAAATAATGGGGGTTGTTGATTTACACAACAATTGGCGATTCATTGGAAGAACCAGTTATCTCTGAAAAAAAAATTCTTTAATATCTTAAAATAAGTAGAAATAATTTAAGAAAACAAGAATTATTTTCAAAATATTTAAATGAATAAAATTACTCTAAATATAAAAAACTCATATATATCGTTAATATTCTATAAAAATTTCATACACAAATATCTCCTTTTCTCTATATCAATCATTATATGGTTTAAAAGGTAAAGTAGGTGTTCTTTTATGTAACTTGGCTTTTTAATTTTTTCCTTTTGTCATAGGTGTTATCACTACGCCAAATCTCTAAGGTTGAAGAAGAAATCCCAACATAGGTAACCACATGCCAATATTTTAGCTTGGTAGCTAGCCCTACCAAGCCAGAGAGGGCTCTCTCCACAAATCACATCCAAGAGGGTTGGATGAATTAGGGTTTTAGGTTAGGTATAAATATAGGGGTTTTATTTGTTTGAATTGGATTGTTGGATGAGGATTAGGTCAAAGAGGCTAGATCAGGGAAAATGAGATTAGGGTCGTAGAGATTCAATGGGGCAAGGTAGGTAGAAAACCTAACACTTTATGGTTTCTTGAGTGGGATGGATCAGAAAGGTGAGGAGTTAGAAAGAGCAATGCTAAGCATGAATTATTTCTAAATTGAAGAAGATGGACAAACTATGAAGGTTTTCCCAAAAAAGATCATGAGAGATGTATTTTGTTTATCAACTTAAAAACCAACATATCATAGAAATGAAATGGATCATGAAACAAAACATTCATACATAATGAAACATAAGAAGAACAATGCTAAATTTCCATACCACATGTATCCAAAATAAATAGCTGCAAAATTTTCATTAATTTCCTGCCAAAATGATTACACTAGAGTCTCTGATCAATGCATCAACATCCAACAATATCCAACCCCTGAAAATGAGTCTAAAATTACAATATGCATACCTCAAACAACCTCTCTAACCCCAGGGGTCGAATCCATGAGAGGAGGAGCAACTCCACCAAAACTTGAGCTGAGTACCTAGAGTGTAGGGAGGTCAAACTGACTCATCCCTCACTTTTTGCAATCTGATTCATTACTTGTCATCAAACTTTTAACCTTATGTATTTACCCTAAGTAAGTCAAAAACATCATAATTACTTTTACATTCATGATTTACATTGGTAAAAATCTCATTGACCATGTTCAAACTGAAAAAATTGAGAAAATTGAAAAATATTAGGAAACTGATAAAATGTGTCCTAAGTGCAGTGCCATTGTCCTACGCGCAACGCCAATTTAAGCTCCATTTTTGAGGGGGTTCCAGGTGTAAAAATTTCTCTCATGATATATTTTTGGAAATATTTCTCTCTTTACTATATAATGGACCTATCAAGCACTGCAAATGATCAAGTATAGTCCCTCAAAAATCAATTCTCTCAAGACTAGCCAAAAATTGTAGAATGGGGGTGAAAAAATGCAGTGTGCTCTTGCAGGAAACATTTGGAGGCCTTCCTCAACTCTAAATTGAGATAGTATCAGTCATGGGAAATATTTCTCTATCTATTTATCATTTTAATTATCAAGAAATTCATTTGGACACTCTGTCAGGGAGACACATTGATTTTCCCAAGGTCGCTCTAGCAGTGCAGCAACTCACTTGTAGACACTGTATTTTTGACATTTCTACAATACCATGACACTTGTGTAAAAACTGAAGAAGGTTTTTATTTTGTGACCTATAATGGACAAAAACCTCTTTCTCTTTTGTAAAATTCATGACCATTTTGTCATAAACATAGTTTGAAGAAAAACTGGTCGTATGTGTGGCAAATGATTTGTCCCTTGGAATGATTTCTTGAAAAATGATGGAGACATGATGTTTAGGAGCTGGAATGGAATCATAATTGCTGATATGACCTCCATTATTCCTCCTCTTCTTTTATGTCTCTGATTCCATAGCAAAACCTAGCTTAATGGGAGAGGAAATTAGGGTTTAGTGTAGGCAAAATAGGGGATTTGGGAAATTTATAAGAATAAAGGGAAATAAAGGGGATAGGGGGATTATAAATTCTTAGAAAAATATTTGGAGGTAGGGAGGGATGTTAATAAGTATGGGAATGTGTAAGTTCAAGGATTGAGTGAGGGGAAGGGGTCCAAAAAGGAAAAACACAGGCCTAGTCTCGAAATGTGTCAAATTGTAGCAATAGGCTAGGGTCTGTGGAAAAATGATGATTTTGAGGGATAAGAGTGATGGAAAGTGTTTAGGAAGGCATATTAAGGATAGGGGAAGGTGTAAGAGCATCAATATACAAGTATTGTTGATTATTTTACCATGGAAGTCATGAAACCAAGAAAAATGTCCTCAAAACCCTAGGAGAGGGAAATGAGCTTTCCAAGCACAACTAAGAGACAAACATGGTAAACAAAAAACCACTTACTTGGAAATGATAGTTTGTAACCTGAAATTGTTGAAGAACTTTGACTATTACTATTCCAAAAGATGAATTTAATGGTGAAATGACCAATTTTCATGATTTTGACCCTATGACCTAATGATGACACAACATGGAAGAATGAGATGAGTGATGACCATGCTGAATATGGAACTCTTTCAACAATGAATGAACAGACCATGATTATTCTCATTGACTATGGAAGTGAAAGGAGTAGTAATGATCTCAATACCATAATCAGTGACCAAATTTTCGCATGACCTAGTGGAATGATAAAAAAATTATGAGTGAGACCCCTAACATGACATGAAAAGAGGATTTTTTATTACTGATGGCAGGATGCAAATAATGACACTAACATTGGCATTATTGGGGATGATAGCTATGAAAGAGGTGTCAAGAACTACAAAAATCTGGATTTTGTAGATCATTTCCTTATCCATTGGGCCAATACGGTAAAAAAACTCAAACTAATAAGCCTGACTTAAAACTGATAACTCAGAAAAAATAAACTGACTCAAGACAACCTCAAATAACTAAAAATTGACTCAATACTGACTTACTTGACTGAAAACTGAACTTTTTGAAAATGGAAGAAAATTAGTGAAGCTCCATGGCCTTCGCGGGCTCCAAACTCCAGTGATTCTCTACTTCGCACTTGCAGAAAATGTAAGCTGAAAGAAACTTGTTGCTGAAAACAAAATCAAATAAAAATGAAATGATACCAACCTACTCTAATCTGTTGCACAATTGCTGATTAGGTGAAATTATCTTTCCATTATAACCAATCCAGCGAATGGCTACTTATTGAAATTCTTCTCTCACTTTCCTCAAGCAAGCAGAATGATGTACATGTAGGCAACTCACAATAAAAACTGAAACCAAGACTTATGTTGAAAAACAAGACAACATTCATATTTTCCAATGCTTGCAAAATATTTCCCAAGGGATCTTGAAAATCATGAAGCATTACCTTCTGTAGATCAACAAAAGGAGATGAGTAGGCACTATTCCCATATGGCTGTAACAAATTAGCAAAAGGATCCTTCATAATATTTTTAACAGCATAAGCATCCACATCTATGGGATCCGGGACAAACTCCTTTTCATCAGCAGAATTTTCCAACCTTGAGGAATATTTGTATCTGCAATGGGCTCTAAAACAACTTCTTCTTTATCACTGCTCTCCTCTTCATAATCACTTGGAAACTAATAAGACTGTACAATAACATCATCATTCTTAAAAGATGGAATATGGATTTGCAAATTTAGAATCTGATTTATTTCTTCTTCGGTCAAAGGAGGAAATACTTTTTGTTTTCTTCGGATGAGACAGTAATTGTCTTCTTTCCCTCCTAAAGATTCACACGGATGTTGAATATCTTCTTTAATCTCAAGAAAAGGACGATATAAATTTTTATCAGACTGCTGATTTATTTGATGTGGTTTCATTTGACTATCAAGATGCAAAATTATTTCATCTTCAAGCAAAGGGGAAGCTATTGTATGCTAAATATAATCTTGTGTATCAAAGTGACTAGATTATTCAGATTGCTGTTAAAGGGATAAATCAAAGAAGGCTTCAATGATCTCTTCATCATTCATGCATCCGATATCATCAATACTCTCAAGATATGAAATAAAACCTTCACTTTAATCACAACAACTTTGTAAGAGAGATGAAGAAAGATTAGACTTCACATACTATTTGGAGAACATCTTATGGAAATATTTAAGAGAACATAAACTTCCTTCTCGTAACCCTTCATACTATACCCTAGATTTATCTTCAAGAGTAGCCATAAAAACCTTCACGAGACAGTCTTTAGGAAACTCAACTCTCAGTCTACATACATGTACATGAAAATTTATTAAATGTAGATCAACATCATCTTTCTCTTCGTCTTTGAATATGGGAAGATGTGTAAACCAAGCAACACAAGTCATAGGATTTGGAAATCCAGAGATTTGAGATCGATCCATAGGAGCATAGATGATATTTTTTCTTGCAGTAGAACTCATCTCAACAATAATGAAGTCACCAAGAAGTCTATTCAAATAACCGGTTCTTGAAAAGTGGAGTCGCCATGAAAATTTTGAACCTTTGGATTCTTTAAAACTGGAGTCTCCAAGTGAATGATGCACAACCTTCTTGTGCCTCATAGTTGTTCACCATCAACAATCAGATCTGATCTTTGTCATTCTTTCCCAGGGAATATTTGTCTTTTCGCCTCCCTAGAAATAGCGCCAGTATGTTATTACCCCGCCAGATCTCTAAGGCTGAAGAAGAAATCCCAACAGAGGTAACAACATACAAATATTTTAGCTTGGTAGCTAACCCTACCAAGATGGAGAGGGCTCTCTCCACAAATCACAACCAATAGGGTTGGATGAATTAGGGTTTTAGGTTAGGTATAAGTACAGGGGTTTGATTTTTTTGAATTGGATTGCTGGATGATGATTAGGTCAAAGAGGCCAGGTTAAGGAAAATAAGATTAGGGTTGTAGAGATTCAATGGGGCAAGGTAGGTAGAAAACCTAACACTTTAGGGTTTATTGAGTGGATGGATCAGACAGGTGAGGAGATAGAAAGAGAAAGGCTAAGCATGAATTCTTGCTAAACTGAAGAAGATGGACAAACTATGAAGGTTTTCCAAAACAGAGCATGAGAGATGTATTCAGTTTATCAACTTAAAAACCAAAATATCATAGAAATTAAATGGATCATGAAACAAAACATTCATACATAATGAGACATAAGAAGAACAATGCTAAATTTCCATACCACAGGTATCCCAAAGAAATAGCTGCAACCTTTTCATTAATTTCCTGCCAAAATGATTACACTAGAGTCTCTGATCAATGAATCAACATCCAACAATATCCAAACCCCTTGAAAATGACTCAAAAAGTATAATATATAGACCTAAAATAACCTCTCCATACCTTCAAGGGTTGAATCCATGATAGGAGTAGCATTTCCACCAAAAACTGAGCTGAATACCTAGAGTGTAGGGAGGTCAAACTGAATCATCCCTCACTTTTTGCAAACTGATTCATTACATGTCATCAAAGTTTTCACCTAATATATTTAACCTAGGTAAGTCAACCACATCATAATTAATTTTACATTCATCATTTAAATTGGTAAAAAACTCATTGAACATGGTCAAACTGAAAAAATTGAGAAAATTGAAAAATATCAGCAAACTGAGAAAATGTGTCCTATGCGCAACGCCAATGTCCTACGTGAAGTGCCAACTTCAGCTCCATTTTTTAGGGGATTTAAGGAGTCCAAATTGAGCTCAGAATATTTCATTGGAGAGATTGTCCTGTATAGTTTCCAAAAATCATGATTTTTAGCCCTCTAAAAGATAAATCTTCCAAGACTGGTCAGGTGCGTAGCGCCAGTGTTAGGTGCACAATGCTAATATCAGGTGCACAATGCCAACTTGCAGGCCAATTTGGAGGCCTTTCCGGTGTCCAAATTGAGGTAATTATATATTTTTGGAAATATCTCTTTCGTGGCTATACAATGGACCTATCAAGCACTGAAAATGATCAACTATATCCCCTCAAAAATCAATTCTCCCGAGACTGGTAAAAAAGTGCAGAATGGCGGTGAAAAAATGCAGGGTGCTCTCTCAGGAAAATTTTGGAGGCCTTCCTCAACTCAAAATTGAGCTCAGGATAGCTCATTGGAAATATCTCTCTGTCTAGTTATCATTTGACTTATCAAGCAAGTCATTTGGTCAATACATCGGGGAGACAAATTGAGTTTCCCAAGGTCACTCTAACAGTGCATCAACTCACTTGTAGCAACTGTATTTTTGACATTTCTCCACAACCATGACGCCTATGTAAAAAAAAAAGGAATTTTTTATTACTTGACAAATAATGGACAAAATGTCTTTCAATTTTGTAAAATTCATCACCATTTGGTCAGAAACATAGTTTGAATAAAAATTGGCCTTATGTGTGGCAAATGATTTGTCCCTTGGAATGATTTCTTGAAAAATGATGGAGACATGATGTTTAGGAGCTAGAATGGCCTAAACCTTGCTGATATGACCTCCATTATGTCTCCTATACTCATATGTCTTTGATTGCATAGCAAACCCTAGCTCAATGGGAGAGGAAATTAGGGTTTAGTGTAGGCAAAATAAGGGATTTGGGAAATTGATAAGAATGAAGAGAAAGAAATGAGATAGGGGGATGCTAAATTCTTAGGAAAATATTTGGAGGTATGGAGGGATTTCAAGAAGTATGGGAAAGTGGAATTTCAAGGATTTAGTGAGGGGAAGGGGTCCAAAAGGGAAAAACATAGGTTTAGTCTTGAAAAGTGTCAAATTGTAGCAATAGGCTAGGGCTTGTGGAAAAATGATGATTTTGAGGGATACAAGTGATGGGAAGTGTTTAGGAAGGCATATTAAGGATAGGGGAAGCTATAAGAGCATTAGGATACAAGTCTTGTTGATGATTTAACCATGGAAGTCATGAAACCAAGAAAAATTCCTCAAAATCCTATGAGAGGGAAATGAGATTTCCAAGCACAACTGAGAGACACATATGGTAAACAAAAAATCACTTACTTGTAAATGATAGTTTAGAACCTTTGAATATTACTAGTCCTTTAAAATATGAATTTGATGGTGAAATGACCAATTTTCATGATTTTGACCCTATGACCTAATGATGGCACAACATGGAAGAATGAGCTGAATGATGACCATGATGACTATGGGCTCTTTCAACAATGAATGACCTGACCATGATGATGCTCATTGACCATGGAAGTGAAAGGATTAGTAATGATCTCAATACCCTAATTAGTGACAAAATTTTTGCATGACCTAGTGGAATGATAAAAAAATTATGAGTGAGACCCCTAACATGACATGAAAATAGGATTTTTGATCACTGATGGAAGGATGAAAATACTGACACTAAAATTGGACTTATTGGAGATGATAGCTCTGAAAGAGGTGTCAAGAACCACAAAAATATGGATTTTGTAGATCAGTGCCTTATCCATTGGGCCAATACGGTAAAAAAACTCAAACTAATAAGCTTGACTAAAAACTGATAACTTAGAAAAAATAGACTGACTCAAGACCACTCTAATGACTGAAAATTGAATCAATACTGACTTCCTTTACCGAAAACAAACTTTTTGAAAATGGCAGAAAATTAGTGAAGTTCCATGGCCTTCACGGGCTCCAAACTCCAGTGATTCTTTATTTCACACTTGCAGAAAATGTAAGCTGAAAGAAACTTGATGCTGAAAACAAAATCAAATCAAACTAAAATGATACCAACCTACTCTAATCTGCTGCACAATTGTTGATTAGTTGAAATTATCCTTCCAGTGTAACCAATCCAGCAGATGGCTACTTACTGAAATTATGCTCTCACTTTCCTCGAGCAGGCAGAATGATGTACATGAAGGCAAATCACGATAAAAATTGAAACCAAGACATATGCTGACAAACAAGACAACATTCATCTTCTTCGATGCTTGCAAAAGACTGCCCAAGGGATCTTGAAAATCATGAAGCATTACCTTTTGTAGATAAAAAAAGGAGATGAGTAAGCATTATTCCCATATGGCTATAACAAATTAGAAAAACGATCCTCCATAATATTTTTAACAGCATAAGTGTCCACATCTACAGGATCCAGGACAAAATCCTTTTCATCAGCAGACTTTTCATTTTCTGAACCTTGAGGAATATTTGTATCTGCAAGGGGCTCTAAAACAACTTCTTCTTTATCACTGCTCTCCTCTTCATAATCACTTGGAAACTCACAAGAATGTACAATAAAATCATCATTCTTAAAGGATGGAATATGGATTTGCAAATTTAGAATCAGATTTATTTCTTCTTCGGTCAAAGGAGGACATGATTTTTGTCTTCTTCGGATGAAACAATAATTGTCTTCTTTCCCTCCTAAAGATTCACAAGGATGTTGAATATCTTCTTTAATATCAAGAAAAGGAGCATGTAATTTTTCATGAGGCTGTTGATTTATTTCATGTGGTTTCATTTGACTATCAAGATGAAAAATTCTTTCATCTTCAAGCAAAGGGGAGGCTACTCACCAGTATGTTATCACTTCACCAAATCTCTAAGGCTAAAGAAGAAATCCCAACAGAGGTAACCACTAGCCAATATTTTATCTTGGTAGCTAACCCTACCAAGATGAAGAGGGCTCTCTCCACAAATCACGACCAAGAGGGATGAATGAATTAGGGTTTTAGGCTAGGTATAAGCACAGGGGTTTGATTTGTTTGAATTGGATTGCTGGATGAGGATTAGGTCAAAGAGGCTAGGGCAGGGAAAATAAGATTAAAGTTGCAGAGATTCAATGGGGTAAGGTAGGTAGAAAATGTAACACTTTAGGGTTTCTTGAGTGGGATGGATTAGACATGTGAGGAGATAGAAATAGAAAGGCTAAGCATGAATTCTTTCTAAACTGAAGAAGATGGAAAAACTATGAAGGTTTTACCAAAACAAAGCATGAGAGATGTATTCTGTTTATCATCTTCAAAACCAACATATCATAGAAATGAAATGGATCATGAAACAAAACATTCATACATAGTGATACATAAGACTAACAATGCTAAATTTCCATACCATAGGTATCCCAAAGAAATAGTTGCAAAATTTTCATTAATTTCCTGCCAAAATGATTACGCTAGAGTCTCTGATCAATGCATCAAAATCCAACAATATCCAACCCCTGAAAATGAGTAAAAAAGTACAAGATATAGACCTCAGGGGTCGAATCCATGAGAGGAGGAGCAGTTCCACCAAAAACTGAGCTGAATACCTAGAGTGTAGGGAGGTCAAATTGACTCATCCCTCACTTTTTGCAAACTGATTCATTACATGTCATCAAAATTTTCACCTAATGTATTTACCCTAGGTAAGTCAACCACATCATAATTACTTTTACATTCATGATTTAAATTGGTAAAAATCTCATTGACCATGTTCAAACCAAAAAAATTGAGAAAATTGAAAAATGTCAGCAAACTAAGAAAAGTCAGTCAAAGGCTAAATAGAAAGTTTTTTCTAACCTCCCTAGGCTTAAGTTTGGTTAGAGAAATTAGTGTAAATCAGTTCCTATCATGAGGGATTCGACCCCTAAGAGAGGGGAATGTAGTTTTGGTCTATATGTAGCTTGTTTTCAGTCAATTTCAAGGTGGGACATCAGAGAGTAGAAGACTTAGAGATTTGTGTACAGTATATTTTTGCAAAAATACAAGGCGTGTTGCAGCTATTATATAGGGATTCATGTGGTATTATTTTGTGACAATTTTTTCCTTCTATAAATCACTTTTATGAATGATTAGTTATCCTTCTTTCCATATCTTTGCTTTCAATGATCTTCTTATAAGTTGTTAAACATAATTCTCAAGTTTATGCTCTATTTTGATAGGAATTTCATATTTATGTTATTCATCTTCTGATAACTGAACTCATCCTTGTCATGCTCATTTTGAACCTTTGCTTTTCCACCCTACACTACATTGAAAACCTCAGTGTCACTGAACATACGTTCCTTTCCCCTTTGTATCCTTGCAACTGAAATCTTTTAAGATTTGACCTAGTTTCCTTGACCTCTCCTCCTGATCGAGCTAAACCCAAAATTTCAAAACCCTAGAGCTCAATACCTAGCCTAATATCTTTTACCCTCTCTAGTCACCTTATTGGTTGTGAGATCACAGAGAGAGCCCTCTCTAATTTGGTAGGGCTAGCTACCAAATCCTAAGTGGTTTGAGGTTACCTCCTTCAGTCTCCTTTCTTAGTCTTGGGACACTGTGGAGGATAACAAATCATACATTTAGATGTTGTATCTAATTATATAGGTGAAAAAAATTATTCTTTTTGACAATTGTTATCAGTTTTAGAAAATTTATAGTGAGATAAAAATGATTTACAGAGAGAATAATAACAAAACATATCATGAAAACATAACAACACAATGTTTACCCTGGCTAAACCCAAAATCTCGGGAAAAACTTCGCCCAATATAATTCCATTTGTCTCCTTGGACACAACCTTGTCCAAGTCGGTTAAGTGAGCCTTCATCGATCACCTCTTTAGAAAAATTACAATGAGTCTTCCCAGCCTTTCAAAGGCTCCATTACATGCAATCCATAGGAAAATCACCATGGGAAACCAAAAAACCATGGGCCTAAAACCCACACTAATGACCGGGTCAACTTCGTCTCTTTCCCTCGAGTCAAGTTTACCTAAAATTCCCCCATTAGACCTTGACTTAGGGTTTCCTTGACTAAATCCAACCAAACTTGCCAAGTGATTTAGCCCCGCTCATTCTAGCCCTTACCCCCTGATCCAGGTGGATTAAACAGGTACAAGTACAAATGGCTTGAGTACAAGGCTCAAAAATAAAAATGTTCAAAAGTCTCTCGAACCAGGTTCAGATTGTAGATCTCGTCATTTCGATTCCAATGACACAGACATCACTCAATTCCGAGTCTGTATGAAGAAGTTAGGAGAAGTCAAAGTTTTGGGTTGACTTGGTGACTGGGCAGCCTTAAGGAAGGTGCAAATTCAACTTTTCCTGGCCACCGGATTCTGGCAAGCTCAGGCTGGATCTCGGGAAAATTTGTGGCCTCATTAAAAAGACTCCTACGACCATTTTTGAATTTTTTTAAAAATGGCTAAGTTGTTTTAATAAAACAAAAATATATTAAAAAATGGGTCGGCGGGCCATGAACCCCGTCGAACCCCACGCACCCGGGAAAACCATATACATATATGTTATATAACATAAATTTGAGGCTGGTGGGAGTTGAACCCACGGCTGGCCCCGCCCACGGCTGGCCCCGCCCACGCGGCAGCCTCTCCATGCAATGGGAGCCACCACCATATGCGACCCCCATAACATACCAACCACCTCGTATTTAATATGGCGCGGGGTTCTAAAATTTAAATCCATGGTTGTTTAAAAAAACGAATTTCGAATTTTAAATGGAGGGGGCGGGGTTTGACCACCTAACCCCCACACTTAAAATTTGAATTTGTTGTAGCCACTACAACAACACCCAAAATTTTGGGTATATTTAAAATTTCGGGTCCCCCCCTTTACTTGCTTAGCCATTAAGGTTTTAACCTGGCCTGTAGACGACGACATCCTCGTAACCTGTCCCAAGCCCCTCGTGAGCCTTCTCACCATCATGACGAGGTACACTTACCACAACCGCGCCATGTGTGAAGGGATCGCCATGCATGCATTCGAATGGAAACTTTTTGTGTATTTACATTGAAAGCTCTTGCACCTTAGATTGTGTAGGCACTTGGTTTGGGTACTTCACCAAGCTCATAATCTGATGTTAATTATTTTGGGGCACCGTTCTTTAAAGGGTAACTATGAACTAATTAATGTTATAATATTTCATACAAGTCAATCCCACGGATGATACACTCATCAATGTCATCACCACACCAAGGGAAATAAATTGAAGCTAAATAACAAGGCCACAGCTGCAAAACTACCATCTGATGTTCGGCTTTGATAGATAGATGATGAAAGTAAACTTGAAAGGCATCCCACAAAGCATAGGCCAACCCCAGCTCAGTGGACACATTACTTTGATCCTGCCTTTTCATACTCTCCCTACTATGGCTATGTAAATTGGCACACACGGAAGGAATGACATACATAAGACGAGTATACCTTATGGGCAAGTCGAATTTTGCCATGAAGTTTGGAAAGAAGAAAGGCAACATATTGTTTAGGGGGGGATCACATTTTAAAGAGCGGTCCCATCCCACATACATGCTAAATCCATAACTAGAGGGCAAAAGGGGGATTCTAATTATTACGCATTCCAAAATGCTTTGAAAGGTCATGGGTTACCAAGGATTGGTTTTGTCTTCATAAAGAGCGCCCTATCAACCACCCAAAGGCCCACGCGGCATGAAGTATGAAGAGATTCGCAGCATGTACATATGTGTTGTGGAAAATTTTGATCTTGTACAAAGACGAATTCGGGCTTCTCGGAGGTAAACCAGAGTGCACATCCAAAATAAATATAGTTGAGACTGCGTGTTCCTTTTTGCAGTGCGTTTTCAATTGCAGCCCCGTGAGGGAAAGATAATCTCATCACGGAAGCAGAATACCAATGAAGAAATGGGTTCACGGAAAGTGCGTTAAGAAAACACATGTCAACATGGTATTGGCCCGCTAACCCTTACCTTTTCGGGGCAGAGAAATCTTTTTATTTATTCTAAATCCACTGAAATAATTAAGCATCCTCCGCATGCGAAGTGTAAGCACAAACGACTTGAAAGTTATCTCCGTGAGACAACCTCCGAGATAGTGAGGTCGCGCGCAGCATCAACATGCATGCAAAGACCCACGCAGCATAGAGCCCTAAACAATTTCGCCGCATGCATACATACACGTGTAGAGACTTTTCGACTCAGAGGAGAAGAAACTAGATATAAATAGCCTTGTACAATGACGGATCTAGGTTTCTTGGAGGTGGGACCGAAGTGCACGAACAAAAAAGGGTATTCGAGACTGCATGCTCCTTTTGTAATGCATGTTGAATTGCAGTCCGATGAAGACCACCTGTAGTCGATCAGAGAGACAGACAAGACCATAGAGCAGCAACGAGAAATAATCTTCCCGTTCGATGTTGTGTTGAGACGGAGTATAATTCTCATACAACTTATCGTTATTAACATGATCTTGGAAAGAGCGCATAGCGTGGTTTTCTGCTCGGCCTCACCATCATCTGGAGGTTTCAATAGTTCACGACACATAAAAGAGTGGTAAAACTACCACGACATTGTTTCTCAATCCCGACATGATAATGCGATAAACTGCGATGAATGTACACACCATGAGTGCAACGATGGTTAGCACCCTGCGTTTGAAGTTGACGTAACAACCAAGAAGCATCAAAAGCTACGCGCCCCTGTATGGTCAAGATGTCTATCCTCTGTTGAGAATACTTTTGCGCTAGATTTCGCCAGAGTTTTGCAGACCAGAACGAGAGACATCGTGCTACATCCCAGCGCGATATGAAAGTTTTTTTTCTCATTACATGCTATCGGCATAGGTTGGTGCTCGATACAAAAGCAATGATACACCCGAATTGGGGTTTGGAGAGCGAGCACACTGCATAGTGAAACCTGGAGTTTGACTGGGACAGTGGCTGTAGCTACGCAGCTTCCATCGATCACGTCCCCCTCCATTAACTTGTCACTAAACCAAATTGTAGGAGCCACAACTCAACAAAGTGGAGAAAATGTTGCCTCTGGCCTTTTGCGACCAATCACTAGGTCGCAGAGCACATGGAATTGATGAAAGTACAACCTGCATGAATGTGCGACTGTGCGACCACAGGGAGGTTGCAGTCTTGCCCAAGTCGCTAGGTCGCAAATCATGCTAAATGAATAAGGGGTGCAACCTGCATAAAGTTGCGACTGTGCGACCATCGAGAGGTCGCATTCTGACCGAAGTCGCTAGGTCACAGAATGAACGAAGCTGCCTAAATCGTGACTGTGTGACTATGTGACCAAGTCGCGGAGTTGAAAAGTTTCAAACAGCCTGGCTTACACCTCTTTGCGACTATGCGACTTCTGGGAGTTTACCTACGCTGAATAATTCCAAGTTACAATGTTGTGATATAAAAGGCATCATCATCTGCTCACCAAAAGGTCTTGATACGGGATTAAAGAATCAATATTCCATTGCAGGATTTCAATAGGAGGTCACGAGGAATGGATGCAAGAAGCCCGGTCTCCATTCATTCCCAGGAAAGATTTAGAGGATAATTTCGTCGATAGTTTCAAGACTTGTGAGTCAGGATCTCCAGGTATCCCTGCGTTGAACAAATGAAGCCCTATTTTGAAATGCGTTGCAAAGCTGAGTGCATTAATCAACCTTGAACCACTATGGTCATGGAAGAGTGGAGTTTGCATGAAATATGTATCTGAAAATATGATTGAAACTAACGCAAACGCATCATCGGTCGCGTAACAAAAGGTAGTCAAACAACTTAAAAGATATGCCTCCATATGGTCACCAGATTCTCCTTTGTGAAGAATTTGACCTCATCTAGGTCTACAACTTCAAGAGTCGCAAATATGAAGGATCCATATCATCAAGGGAAGTAGGAGCAGTAGATCCATGTCTATGCCCACGTTTTATAATTTCATGTCTATATGGCACCACGTGCCGAGAGAAAGAGGGAGCAACATGTCTCATCAATTAAGCCACATTTCTATTAAGTAGCTACAGATCTACCTTCAGCACTAAGTCCATAGCGATACCAATGGACATTACAGTGATTGAATAGGTGCAAATAAAACCCACATGAGCCATTCTCCCTGACGACATAATGGCACAATATTTGACCACAAAGGGGTCCAAATGATTTTTGCTGTGATAAAATTATTGCGTTGCTTATGTTGATCCCCCAACATGTGCATATATATATATATATATATATATATATATATATATATATATATATATATATATATATATATGGCTAATTTACTTTTTTTTCTTGCAGGTAACATGAGGAAACAATGATGTCCACCCAAATACAGAGAGCTGCAAGCTTCCCCAGAGGATACACATCTGGTTTTCAAATTGACAACAAAACCCGCATTATGCGGATGCTCAGTATCTTGCTCAAAACAGAGACACCACTCTCCCACTTATCAACTCATGAAAATTCCCTTAGCGCGGCAATGACATCATCAGTAGATAGAAGCTGCAATTTCACATGGCGAGGGCTAAGGCTGGCCTCCGGAGAACAAGGTTCTGATATCTCTGAAAGAGAAATGCAGAAGGGATGGACGAAGGTCTAAAGTCGCAAATTTCCTTAGGTCGCCGGGTCGCATGGTCACACTCCCTGTTAAAAGCTCGACGGCGTGACCCAGTGACCCAACGACTGGGTAGCAAGGTCGCATAATATGGGCAGGTCGCAAGTCGCGGATTTCCTCAGGTTGCAGGTCACGGATTGCTGGGGGTCGCAAGTCACAAGATCCAGTCAGGTCGCAGGTCGCAACAATAGCTTAGGTCGCAAGTCACAGAATAGACTAGGTTGCAAGGCAGACCAATAGTCGGGAAAACGAAAAGTCAGGGGGCCCCAAAGGGCAAGATTTGCTCTATAAATACTTCGTTCGAGAACTTGAACCGGTGACTTTTCTTTTGGACTGAAAATGATATTGAGTATTGTATAGAAGGACCACATGATGTTGCATATGAATACAAGCACTTATAAACTCCATTGTTGGATATGATGCTGATTAATGCATGAACACTATGAGTATTACATGTTCAGTTTCTAACATCTTTTGGTTAATGAAACTGTCTCTCTGTTTACATCATGATGCATTATAATTTTCTAGAAGTGTGTTAATGGTGTTAAATCTATGCTTATGCTTTAATGAATGCTAATAACTTTGTTTGTTAACATTTACATTATCGCCATGATCATTCAAGGAAGTGAAGGATATTCTGCCATAAGGAATTATTCCTTTTGTGGTTAGAATAGCTTTTACAAGCATGACCCTAATGACGTGCTGCTAACAGCATCTCCTTCGGCTCCATGCTTTACAACTCATCTTGCTACAGATAGTGTTGTTTGACCATTATAATTCATCAGTCATGTGTTTTGTATCATCTGAATAAGCATGCATCCTTAGGTTTTCAAAGTCCGATTGAGACCAAAGAAAAGGAGTATCAAACGGTAGCCGGACCCACACCCCGGACGGGATCGCTATTCCAAACGGTTTAGAGTCTAGTTGGGACTTTTTATTGGGGAGATCCCCTACTGTTGGCTGGACATTTTTTCCCGTCAACAGAATCATATCCATACTGCCCAAAAACCTCGTTTGGAAAAATCCGCCCAAATTTCTTATACTTAAACCCAACATTTGCAAGTGCGCCCAGGGGCCATGGAGGAGCGGAGAGCATGCACAAATTTTGAGGTTTTAATATTTTTTTATTGTAGGTCAAGTGCAACCATGAGCTGAAAAGAGGCAGGTGGAACCTTGATTGAGCCCAACTTTCAAGAGGGCGAAATTTTGACTTTGTCCAAATGGGACAAATTTTATGTCATTTTTACACTAATCGACGCCACGAGTTTGATGATGTGCTTAGTTTCTTCATCTGAGTTTTCAAATTTTCAGCCACTTTTGGAAGTGGGTTATGTAGGTGTCATATTTCCATGTGTGAGTAGTCATTTTCATATTTTTCGACGACACAAGTTTGATGGTGTTTTCAGGTTTAGCCGCAGAGAAGCTCAGCTTTCATCAAATGTCAGCATGAGGTATATAATATAGATTTCATGTACTTCATTTCTTTCTCTTTAAGATGCATTATGTCTTGCAGATCCCAGTTGATACATGAGTCATGGGATCTTGCCTTGCTTTGTTATTGATGTACTTTCAGCTATGGATTTTTGTTATGTATGAGATCCATTTTATGCCATATTGGCAGGATGCTCAATTTCATATGTGTGTTGTTTGAGATCCCTTGTTTTCCAAGATTGGCGAGATACTCATAATTATTACATGTCAAATTTTGTCATACTGATAGGAGTATTTCTTTATGTATGAGAGTTCCATAGTGGAACATCTCTTAAAGAAGTCCAACCACTCCTACGTGAGGGAATTTTTCCTTGTATGTCATAGGAAAGCACTTCCATGTACATCTTCTTCTTACAACACATAATGCAGCGGCCTACACCATCTTGACACCAAGGCCCGAAGATGTAGTCCCTCCTGGACAAACTCCGTTATCAAACGACGTGTTCTTATGATTGTTGATCTTGTCATATTATGTTCCTCTTATTTACAACATACACTTATTCATTTATGTTCTTTAACATCTTAATTAAATGCAATTCTAATTATCAGCCGAAGTAAAAGGTCTTGGTTAAGGGTATCAAGAATTTACCCTGGATCAAGTGGTATCATAGTAGGTCTTCTTGCTGATTGGATTGTAGGTGTGACCATTGAAAATTTGTTAATTTGAGCCATGGAGAATGTCAAGGACATGTACGAAACCATGCTCAGGGTGTCCAAGAAAGCGAACATGTTGTATGAGGCTTATGAAAAACAAGCAGCAAAGAACGATGAATTGAAGACACTCCTAAATGAAGAAAAGGAGGACAAACATCAGTTGCAACTTCAATTGCAAGCCATGACAGAGGCGTTGGATGACTTGAAGTGCAACCACAAAAGTCTTCGAGCAGATCATGACACATTGGAGGCACTCTTACAAGAAGAGAAGGAGGACAAGTAGCAGTTGTAGCTTCACTTGCAAGCCACGACAGAGGCGTGGGAAGAGTTGAAGCGCAACAACGAAATTCTATAAGTAGATCATGATGCCTTGAAAGCATTCCTACAGAAAGAGAATGAGGAGACGTAGCAGTTGCAGCTTCAGCTACAAGCCGTGTCAGAGGCATTGACGAAAGTGAAGTGCAACAAAGGCTTACATAAGCCTTCTTCATCTGTTTTGCAACGAACAACTAAGGTAAACAATGTTGATTTATCTTTAGTTTATTCACATGATATCATTTCGGTTGGAAGTGTGGAAATACCCATTGCAGGGACCGGCATGAGACTCCTCTCCAAGATGGGGTATCGAGGAGGAGGACTTGGCATTCGTGGAAAAGGCATAATCGAACGATTGGAGGTTGTGCAGAGACCTCGTTATGCAGGTTTTGGGTACAATGAAGAAGGATGTTCGAAGGAAATCAAAGGAAAACATATAATGATGAACTCTCCAAGGAAGAGGAATAATGGGGACACTTCGCCATCGTCCCATGGCAGTGCATGTTGCAGTAAAATAACTGAGGTGAGCTCCCATCATCATGATCGCACCAGAGACCACCCCAGAAGGTATAATAAGTCTCGTTATTCCAGAGTGCATTTTGATTATAAGAATGTTGATAACCATGGTCATAAAATATGGCATCGTAAAACTTGTTATTTTTGTGGTTTAAATAACCATGTGATTTCTGAGTGCTTGAAGAGGATGGCAGCACAAAGGAGGAAGAGGCATGAAAAGGCTTCTCCCCAACAGGAAAATAAATTGGTTAAGAAGGTTTGGAAGAAAAAGAACTTTTGCACCCATTGCAACCAAAGTGGCCACCAAAGAGCCACATGTTGGAAACTTTATCCAGAGTAGCACCTTAAAGACAAAGCGCCCGTGCATACACAAGTCGAAAGCGCTGATCGATAAGAAAATTCGCCACAGGAAAATGATGCACTTGCTTTAATAAGTGAGAAGTGGTTCTTCTAGATATTTTTTTTTCTAGAGATGTTAAGCTTGTCATGGCCATATTTTTAAATCATTTGTCGCATTTTTATTATGAAAGTGATGATGTGTTTCCATCACTTGTTTAAGCGACCATGATATTTTTTTTTGGCCTTGTTTTATAAGTCGTGTGTTGGACCTCTTTCATGTAAAAGTGATGATGTGTTGCCATCACTTAGAGATGCGAGAATTATGTTTTGGTCATGTTCTATGAGTCGTCTAATGCATTTATTTCATGTAAAAGTGATGAGGAGTTTTTCCATCACTTCGAAATGCGACGATGAGGTCTGGTATTGTAATTTTGTGAGGTATGATTTCCATTTTGCTGTAAGCTTGACCACCGAGTACATGTTATAAACTCATGGAAAGTATGGAAATTTGGGTCATTTTTGGTCACATTGAGCATGTAATATTCGTTGCAGCTTCAGGTAGGTGTTGGCATTCCGATTCCGAAGGACAGAAGGGAAGGAGTCTTCGAGGGATGTGCCTTCTCAAAAATTTGTGTTGCAACAAATTGCAGGTGATGTCTTCATATCTTGATTATGAAATATGATAGATAAAGGAATATTTAAGAGATGTGAATTTTACACATTTGCACCATAGCAGTTGCAGGTGTTGGCTTTTCATATTTATTCCAAAGTACGTAAGGTAAAGGAATCTTCAAGAGATGTGTCTTTCACACATTTGTGTCACAACAGTTGCAAGTGTTGGCTTTGCATCTTGATTCCGAAATATGAAAGATAAAGGAATATTCAAGAGATGTGCCTTTTACACATTTGTGCCACAACAGTTGCAGGTGTTGGCTTTGCATCTTGATTCCGAAGTACGTGAGGTGAAGGAGTCTTCAAGGGATGTGCCTTTTTAGACATTTTCATTTCTGCATTTGCAGGTGTTGGATTTGCATCTTTATTCCGAAGTACAAGAGGTAAAGGAGAATTGCAGCAATTGTAGATGATGGCTTTTCATCTTGATTCCGAAGTATGAGAGGTGAAGAAGTCTTAAAGGGATGTGCCTTTCCAGACATTGCATTGCAGCAGTTGTAGATGATGGCTTTTCATCTTGATTCCGAAGTATGCCAGGTGAAGGAGTCATGGGAGGATGTGCCTTTTAATGATAGTTGCAGATAGTTGATGATAGGTAAAGCTTGATGCTTTTGGAGGACCAAAAGCTCTTCAGTGGGGAGGAATGAACTAGGTGGATTAAAAAGGTACAGGTATAAATGGCTTGAGTACAAGGCTAAAAAATAAAAATGTTTGAAAGTCTCTCAAACTAGGTTCAGATTGTAGATCTCGTCATTATGATTCCAACAGCACATACAACACTCAATTCCGAGTCTGTATGAAGAAGTTTGGAGCGGTCAAAGTTTTGGGTTGACTTGGTGACTAGGCAGCCTTAAGGAAGGCGCAAAATTTGAATTTTCCCAGCCATTGGATTCTGGCAAGCTCAGGTCAGATCCTAGGAAAATTTGTGGCCTCATTAAAGAGACTCCTACGACCATTTTCAATTTTTTTTTAAAATGGCCAAGTTGATTTAATAAAACAAAAATATATTAAAAAATGGGTCAGTGGGCCATGACCCCCGCCGGACCCCACACACTTGGGCAAACCATATACATATATGTTATAAGACATATATTTGAGGCTAGCAGGAGTTGAACCCACAACCGGCCTCGCCCACGTGGCAACCTCTCCATGCAATGGGATCCACTGCCATATGCGGCCCCCATAACATACCAACCACCTCATATTCAATATGGAACGGGGTTCTAAAATTTAAATCCATGGTTGCTTAAAAAAAATGAATTCAAAAGTTTAAATTGAGGGGGTGGGGTTTGAACACCCGACCCCCCCCCCTTCAAATTTGGATCATAACCATGCTGCCCAACATCCTCGTTTGGAAAAATCCACCCAGATTTTTATACTTAAAGCTTGCATTTTCAAGTGTGCCCAGGGGCCATGGACGAGCGGAGAGCATGCACGAATTTTTAGGTTTTAATATTTTTTTATTGCAGGTCATGTGGAACCATGAGCTAGAAAAGAGGCAGGCAGAACCTTGATTGAGCCCAACTTTCAATAGGGCAAGATTTTGACTTTGTCCAAATGGGACAAATTTTATGTCATTTTTACATTACTCGACACCACGAGTCTGATGGCGTGCTTAGTTTATTCATCGAAGTTTTCAAATTTTGAGCCACTTTTGGAAGTGGGTTATGCAGGTGTCATATTTCCGCGTGTGAGAAGTCGTTTTCACATTTTTCGACGTCACAATTTTGATGGTGTTTTCAGATTCAGTCGCAGAGCAGCTCAACTTTCAGCAAATGTCAGCATGAGGTATATGATAAGGATTTCATTTACTTCTTCATTTCTTTCTCTTTGAGATGCATTATGTCTTGCACATCCCAGTTGATACATGAGTTGTGGGATCTTGCCTTGCTTTGTTATTGATGTACTTTCAACTATGGATTTGTGTTATGAATGAGATCCCTTTTATGCCATATTGGCAGGATGCTCAATTTCATATATGTGTTGTTTGAGATCCCTTGTTTTCTAAGATTGGCGGGATACTCATAGTTATTACATGTGAAATTTTGTCATAATGATAGGAGTCTTTCTTTATGTATGAGAGTTCCATAGTGGAACATCTCTTAAAGAAGTCCAGCCACTCCTGCGTGAGGGAATTTTTCCTTGTATGTCATAGGAAATCACATCCATGTACATCTTCTTCTTACAACACATAATGCATCGGCCTACACCATCTTGACACCAAGGGCCGGAGATGTAGTCCCTCCTGGACGAACTTCGTTATCAAACGATGTGTTCTTATGATTGTTGATCTTGTCATATTATGTTCCTCTTATTTATAACATACACTTATTAATTTATGTTCTTTAACGTCTTAATTAAATGCAATTCTAATTATCAGCCAAAGTAAAATGTCTTGGTTAACGGTATCAAGAATTTACTCTGGATCAAGTGGTATCAGAGCAGGTCTTCTTGCTGATTGGATTGCAGGTGTGAACATTGAAATTTTTTTAAGTTGAGCCATGGAGAATGTCAAGGACATGTACGAAACCATCCTCAGGGTTTCGGAGAATCCGGACATGTTGTACGAGGCTTATGAAAAAAAAGCAGCAGAGAACGATGAATTGAAGACACTCCTACATGAAGAAAAGGAGGACTAACATCAGTTGCAACTTCAGTTGCAAGCCATGACAAAGGCATTGGATGACTTGAAGCATAACCATTAAAGTCTTCAAGTAGATCATGGCACATTGGAGGCACTCTTACAAGAAGAGAAGGAGGACAAGCAGTAGTTGCAGCTTCAGTTGCAAGCCATGACAGAGGCATGGGAAGAGTTAAAGCGCAACAACGCAATTCTGCAAGAAGATCATGATGCCTTGAAAGCATTCCTACAGAAAGAGAAGGAGGAGACGCAATAGTTGTAGCTTCAGCTACAAGCCTTGTTAGAGGCATTGACGGAAGTGAAGCGCAACGAAGGCTTACATAAGCCTTCTTCATCTGTTTCGCAATGGACAGCTAAGGTAAACAGTGTTGATTTATCTTTAGTTTCTTCACATGATATCATTTCGGTTGGAAGTGTGGAAATACCCATTGCAAGGATCGGCATGAGACTTCTCTCCAAGATGGGGTATCAAGGAGGAGGACTTGGCATTCGTGGCCAAGGCATAACCGAACCATTGGAGGTTGTGCAGAGACCTCGTTATGTAGGTTTGGGGTAAAATGAAGAAGGATGTTCGAAGGACATCAAAGGAAAAAAAATAATGATGAACTCTCCAGGGAAGAGGAATGATGGGGACACTTCGCCATCGTCCCATGGAAGTGCACATTGCAGTAAAATAACTGAGGTGAGCTCCCATCATCATGATTGCACTAGAGACCACCCCAGAAGGTGTACTAAGTCTCGTTATTCCAGAGTGAATTTTGATTATAATAATGTTGATAACCACGGTCGTAAATATGGCATCGTAAAACTTGTTATTTTTGTGGTTTAAATAACCATGTGATTTCTGAGTGCTTAAAGAGGATGGCAGCACAAAGGAGGAAGAGGCATGAAAAGGCTTCTCCCCATCAGGAAAAGAAATTAGTTAAGCAGGTTTGGAAGAAAAACAAATTTTTCACCCATTGCAACCGAAGTGGCCACCAAAGAGCCACATGTTGGAAACTTCATCCAGAGCAGCGCCTTGAAGACAAAGCGCCCATGCATACACAAGTCAAAAGAGATGATGAACAAGCGAATTCGCCACAGGGAAATGATCCACTCGCTTTAATAAGTGAGAAGTGGTTCGTCTAGATTTTTTTTTCTTTCTAGAGATGTTTAGCTTGTCATGGCCATGTTTGTAAATCATTTGTCTCATTTTTATTATGAAAGTGATGATGTGTTTCCATCACTCATTTAAGCGACCATGATATTTTTTTTGGCCTTGTTTTATAAGTCGTGTGTTGGACCTCTTTCATGTAAAAGTGATGACGTGTTGCCATCACTTCGAGATGCGACGATTATGTTTTGGTCATGTTCTATGAGTCGTCTAATAAATTTCTTTCATGTAAAAGTGATGAGGAGTTTTTCCATCACTTCGAAATGCGATGACGAGGTCTGGTCTTGTAATTTTGTGAGGTATGATTTCCATTTTGCTGTAAGCTTGACCACCGAGTACATGTTATAAAATCATGGCAAGTATGGAAATTTGGGTCATTGTTGGTCACATTGAGCATGTAATATTCGTTGCAGCTTCAAGTAGGTGTTGGCATTCCGATTCTGAGGGAAAGAAGTGAAGGAGTTTTCGAGGGATGTGCCTTCTCAAAAATTTGTGTTGCAACAAATTGCAGGTGATGTCTTCTGTTGGGCCAGAATTGTAATCTACGGATAAATTACACTTCCCTAGACATGTACTAGTCTAGAAAAACAGGTGAAATACTATACGACTATTTCTTCTAACTCAGAAAAGATACATAGAGAGGATTGGAGGCTTACTTGTTCAGTCGCTTCCAAATGGCTCCTTCTGTCGCTTCTGTTGCAACTTCAAATTCAAGCGATTTTTAAGTTGAATGCTTCCTGTAAGAAAGAACACTGAAATAATAGAAGATGCAATAATATAGATATCTATTCAATCTATTTAGCTAAATCAGTTAAGCATAAACCACATACATCAACTAAGATCTTACAATATGGAAAATGAAAGCTAATACAGATGCACGTAGGGAAAAATAAGAAGTACTCTTTATTGATGATAGAAGGAGAGGTTACAACCTAGTGACTAATTTGAAGTGACCTTCCAGCAAAGTTCCCAAGCCTCATCACAGTATAAATCTCTCTAGCAGCAACTTCACAAATCTAGCTCTCAATTGAAAATCCTCCAACATTTCTCTACTCAAATTCTTCCCTCCTAAACAATTAGATCTGTGTTCAATTTATAGATGAACTATAGGTTGTTTTGCAATAAATAAATTTCCAAAAATAGGCAAAACATGTTTCCATTCATGTAGATGTCAAATGGACACTTGGATCCAAAGCTTGACACATGTGAACTCTTCTAGAAGGCACTGGCCAAGTGGAGATTTCAGAAAAATGATAATTTCACTCCCAATGTGACCAACGCACCTGTGAATGTCGGGAAGTACATTGCAGAGCAGCCTTACATGGGGCTACCTACATATGCAACGCACTTAGGCCCCTTAGAGCTTGTGTTTGTGAGCTCTCATATGCTAAATAATAAGCTTCAAACCATGGAAACCTTTGCTTGATGAAAGTCTTGCTTGATTTGTCTTGTTTCTTATCTTAAGGCATGTAGAAACTGAAATGATAGGGAATGATAGACCCTTGATCATTGGTCCTGGAGATGATGCCTAGTTAACCAGGTCATTAGGAATGGTGCCCAAATTGACCTGTAACAATTGCCCCTTAAAGCATGAGATCCAAATAATAAGAACATTTTATTGAGACGCTTTACACTGTGATGAGTCTGGAAACGAAGTGGAGTGGTCACCTACATCAATCTTACAATACATTAGATCATGATATATCCTCTTTTTATCATAATTGTTGAGGGTAGGCATTCCCATGTTCAACACATAAAACAATCTAATAACATGTACATAATTCAGAAAGTCGTCTACATTGGAATGTTGCCCAGATGCAGACATGCCTACAGATATAGGCCCATGTTTGGATGACAATCTGTATGTAAGGTCACCGTACAGATAATGTGTACAAAAATCCTAAAATCATAGCCCAGATGGATGAAACTAGATCTGGGTTCTTCTTATCTCGTTCACTAGATCATTCAGGTACAAGTCTAGCCATGCGAATATATGATTTGTCATCGAACATGGAAAGACATAGTTTGATTACTAGCCAATGATGTGAGCTATTAATAAACGCGAGAGAACCACCATTAATGTAAATGGCCCTCAAGGTACTGCAGTACATTTCGTAAGGCGTGAATAGATGATTTTATGTCGAACGCCAAACAAAATCTTTTGGTCAAAGGTCTGGAAGCGAGGATCTTGTCGATGCTTTAACAAGCCTCATGGTACTGGAATCTGATGTTTCTAAGTGAACTTCCTGGATATTTATTTGTCATCGATAGGAAGTCACCTTATTGCAAAACAGGAGTTACTGATTTTGGAGACAAGGGTATGACTTGAGATAGCAATTTTCAGGGATGACGATCATGAAAATGAAGGTTTACGAGTATTGCAGATGGATGAGTTTTTAATCACTAGATGACTTCTATTGAACATACCAGCAACACTATGATGAGTTAGCAGCATTGACCCAAAACCGAAGTGAAGGTATGATAAACCATAGGTGTGAATGAACCGTCAATATGGTTACCCAACCCAAACAGTCACGAACATGGAGTGAAAGAAGTGTCATGTTCAAGAGCGACTTGCTACCAAAAATAAACTTTACTTACCTTTCCCAAATTTTCCCCGATCATTTATCGACCAGTACCTCTTTTATTTTTTAACAAGCTTGAGGAGGATAACATTTTCTTGATCTATAATTCAACCCTTCGGGCGAATAATGTATAGCTATTTAATAATTTAAGGAGTCTAGCGATGAATGAAACTCGATTCTTGCCATGATCGACAAGCCCGTCGCTATTTTATGTTTTAACGAGCTTAACGACAGTGATAGCTTGGTCCTTTTTCATATTTAGAGAGTCTAAAAGAGAGGATGAAAGAGAACTCCAAAAGTACTTTTTCGTAAATTTGTCACTCAGATCCGAAAAAGTGTAAAATAATATCTGAGAGAACCTCTTTGGTCATGTTTAACCAATGTATTCCTTTTTCGTAAATAATCCATCTCAGTCCAGAAAAGGGTTAAAATTATACTGAGTAGATATCGATTCATTTACTTTAACGAGCTCAAAAAGACAAGTGCTCGGCAATATTTTCACATTATCGGAGTCTAAAAAGAGCTTAAAGAAGACTCCAGGGGTTCCTTTTTCGCTGTTATCGAAGCTTGAAAAAGAGATAAAAGTGCACTTCAAATCCTTTTTCGTTTTTAACAAAGCTCGAAAAATAAGGAGAAAAAGTATGCTTTGTGGTCAAGTCATTCTTTGAATAAATCTGCACGACTAATCTGTTCATCAGTTGTATTTCTTGTTCAGAACAACTTCAAATGGATTAAAAATACCTGTTTCATGATAAAAACATAATAAAACTATAGTCGTAGCAATAAATTTAACTTGCAAACAATTAAATGACTATAAAAAGTAGTTTCACTATTCATTTTTACTATTCACTAGTTACCATTTGCATTTTGGAGCTCTAAACCTATTTTTTCCCTCGAACTTCAGTCATTGATTGCAGTCATTTCCGTGGATGGATTTCGTCACTATTTGATCCAGGTTAGTGCCATGAACCTCCTCTTCCCTTTAGTATTCATTTTATTTCCATTCTTTGCAAATTTTTAGGATTTTGAGGCCCCTAGGGTAAATTCTGCCCAAAATGAGGGCAACGCACCATTGAATGTCGAAACCTGCATTGCATAGCACGTAAAGTGAAGGGTACCTGCATGTGAAATGCACTGTCTCAGCCCAGGGAGTGTGTTGGGCACAGTTCAAGTTTTTGGTTTTCATGTTGTGCTCAAAATTTGCCTGGTTTTTTTCAATGATTGGAATCTAATGGATCTTATGGTTGATTTTCAGGTTTCCATTGGATTATAATGATGATTACATGGAGGGAAAGAGAACACAAAGAACAAGATATGATTGCCTTGAATGATCCGGGTACTGTAAGAGCCTTAAGATATTGTGGACTACTTAAGTACTTCAAATTGTCGGAAATGAGGCAACAAATAGAAATCTTGGAGTTCTTAGTTCGAGCATGGGATCTGGCGATAGAGGCATTTCACATTAAGAACAAAGTGGTTCCCATAACAGTTGAGGACGTGTATTTTCTCATAGGTTTGTCGAGGAGAGGTTTGCCCATTTCTCTCATAGGGTCTACTGTTGGAGGAGAGACAGTGAGGGATTATGTTATGCAGTATTTCTAACCAGGGTCAGAACCTAGCAAATATGGAAAAATAAACATCCAGGATGTTAGGGATTTTCCTTTGAGAACCATCCTTTTCACGGTCGCTAAACTTGTTGGCACCGTTACACTACATGTAGTGAACCGATCGTATATGCAGTATGTGCTAGAGTGCTTAGAGCCAACAATATTCAACTGGTCTGAAGCCGTTCTATCTCAGATAAAGGAAAAACTGAATAAAGAAAAGGGAGGAAGGAAGAAAAATTCTAGTTATGGTTCAATCCTTATCTCCTTCGCTTTGGAACGGATTCCACTGATGCAGCCACAACATGTAACATTGGATATATCTAGTCCTAGAGATCCTCGAATGCAGAGATGGGTAGAACTCATGGGTCGGCATGCATGCAAATCGACTGTTGTGTTCTTGACTGCATTCTTCGCCTGGTTCCAGTGACAGATCGTTGCCATCGATGAGTATGCATACGTAGGCGTCGACTTCCGAGGAGATCCAGATCTAGTATTACCAGAAGGCTCTCAGTGGGGTGCAATAGGTACGAATGATTTGACCATGTCTTTTTGATTTTTATAAGGTTTATACAATGTTTTTGTGTTTTTATTTCTTTCCAAGACTAAAATAAATGTTTGATGTAATGCAGATATTGGTCATGTTCAACCAGTAGAGGAACCAGAGCGTGAAGCAAATGCACCAACATAGAGGGATGTCGGGAGAGCAGTCCTTTAGGACCTTGATATGGCTGAGACTCTGGTTGAGCTTCAACAACAAATAGAGGGTTTGATCTTTGGAATTCCGGATTTCCGGATCGAAGAGCTTCCCATGCGACTGCAACGACACACTATCGGAGTTCCTAACCATTGGATGCGGTTGCTCCGTAGGATTTCTAGATCTATAGCATGTTACCATGAGCACCACTAGTTTACTTGTGACATTTTGCATACATTTTGAGGTCAAATGACCTATGTGTCTTGGGCACAAATTTTGTAAAAAACCTATAACTATCTATCTATGTGTTTTCAGATTTTTTCCTATGTTTAATACGCAATCCTATTCAATGATGTGAGTTTTTATTTAACTATGTCGCAAATGTCTATCCAAAACTTGATTAGATAATGAATCGGTCAAAGTGTTCAAATTTCTGAAAATGTGTTGATATTGAATGAAATCAAAATGTCTCTCCAAAAGTCAAACTCTTAGGAACAATCTAAGAAGTGTTGGATTTATAATAGTATAAATACTAGTAAGTTGTAGTACCACAAGTTGTGAGTCTAACCTTATGATTATGACGTTAATACCAAATGAAATGGCATCAGAGAGAAGTTTGATCAATGTGCTATACTCAGCTATATTTTTCGTCGATCTACCGATACAAATCCCTTGAAAACTCACTAACTCGCCGTTCGGAGCGAAAATGGCCCACGCTGCAGATGATAGATTCTGCGTACTACGACTAGCACAATCAACATATCCAAAAAATGGTTTTGAAGATTCAGTCATCTGCGATGAAATGTAAAGCGGATTACTAACGTCAAGAAAACTCTAAAAAAAACAAATTAAGATAGTGAATGCAAATCAACAACATATAAACAATATAATACAAAAAATTACTATGCTCATGATTAAGCATAGTAACGTTTCAAATACAACCCATTTCTAGGTTGTGCCAATGGAATCCCATCGTAATCAACTAACTCGTAGGAACCCTTAGCAAGAAATATTTTGACATTATAGGATCCATGCCATAATGGTTCGAATTTCCCTATACCTATTACATTAGCTTCTTGATCATAAATAAGGACCAAGCCGCCCTCTGAGTAGATGCGAGGCTGGAAATTTTTGTCATATTGCGCCTTTATACGTCTCTTATGTGTTTCGTTGGCCAATTGGGCTTCACGATGCATTTCATCTAGATGGATGAGGTTAAGGAGACACACTTCTTCTTCTGAGGTGTCAGGTAACAAGTCTATCACGAGTTTTAATGATGATATTTCACATTGGATTGGTAAGATAGCTTCCAGACCATACACCAATTGAAAAGGAGTAAATCCAGTTGTGTTTCTCACCAAGGTTCGATACGCCCAAAAGGTGGAGTATAGGATCAAGTGCCAGTTCCTTTTACAGACTCCTATCATTTGTTGAAGCATTCGTTTAAGAATTTGTTAATAGCCTCAACTTGTCCATTTGATTGTGGATAATAAGGAGTAGAATTATCATGTGACAATCCTAACTTGGAAGTCAATTCAAACATCATATGGTTGTGAAAATGCTTCCCATGATCTATAACTATAGCCTGTGGGACCCCAAACCATGCAATAACATGGTTGAAGAAAAACAATGCAACTGTTTGTCCTGTGTTGTTGAATGTAGGCATTGCTTCGACCCATTTCGTAAAATAGTCGACTGCGACAATAATATAACCATACCCCCCAGACGAAGGAGGGTTACAGGTCATGAAGTCAATATCCCATTTCGTAAATGGTCCAACAAATACAACAGGATTCATTGGCACTGGCGGTTTGCGGATTTTACGATAAAAAATTTGGCATGCATGACAACTTCTGACTACGAGGATGCAATCTCAAAAAATATTAGGCCAAAAGTAACCAGGGCAGAGTATCTTCTGCGCGGTAGCATATCCAGATAAATTTCCACCACAAGTCCCAACATGACAATCATTTAACACTTTTTCGGCCTCCTCATGAGTGAGGCACCTCCTTAAAATGGTATCGACACCACGACGATAAAGTGTATCACCGACGATCAGATAATCTTTGGCTTGGTATCGAATACGTCGTTGATTAAAGCGAGAGGTATTAGGTCGAAATGTTTGGGTTTGGAGATAAATGATGAAATCTCCATACCAGGGATCAGATGATCCGATCAGAAACAGAGACTCATCTGGAATAGATGGTTCTGATGTAGTAGCAGTACTATCAGAGGGAAGGTCACAGAGAAGCTCAGCCAAAACTAAAGACTTCTTTGACTTGGATTTGATGAATTCCAAATCAAATTCCTGCAAAATGAAAATTCATTTTGAATATTTTCCCCCCATCAATTGACGTGATAAGATGTAAGTCATGGGGTTTCAATCCGAAACTATTGTTGTTTTTCAGAGGAGGATATAATGGCGAAATATTTGGATAGCTTGAACAGCTGCCAAGGCAAGCTTTTCCACGTAAAAGTACTTAACTTCTGTATCATTGAGATTACGACTCAAATAATAGATCAAAAGTTCAATTCCATCTTCTACTTGGACCAAAACCATAGTGATGGTCATTTCAGCTGCGACGATATATAGGAAATAATCATTTTGATAATTAGGAGGATACATTAATGACGCTCGGATAAGATGGTCCTTGACAACATCAAAAGAAGATTGTGCAACTTGGTCCCAAAGGAAGGGAACTCCCTTTTTCAATAGTCAAGTAAATCCTTTAGCTATTTCGGCGTAGTTTGGAATGAACCTTCTCAGGAAGTTAGCCTTTCCTTGAAGTTTCTGTATCTGAAGTAAGTTTGATGGTGTAGGCAAATCAAGAATGGCTTATACCTTCAGTGGGTCTATTCTAATTTCTTCTTTTGAGATTACAAATCCGAGAAATCGACCAAAACCAACACAAAACACACATTTGTGTGGATTGAGGCATATCTTGTAGTGTCAGTAGCGTAAGAAAATGGCTCTCAAATGCATTGGATGATCAGTCTGATTTCGTGAATGCACTGGTAAACCATCTAGATATGGTTGAACAATGTGCTTGATGTCATTGAAAGCATAATCCATTGCTCTCTGAAAAGTTTCCCCAGCGTTCTTTAAACCAAACAGAAGTTTCCTATATGCGAATGTGCCATAGGGACAGATGAATGTTGTCTTATGTTGGTCATCTGGGTGGATACTGATTTGATTGTAGCTGGAAAATCCATCCATAAATGAAAATATTTCACATCCAGCACAATCGTCAATAATCTGGTCAATAAAGGGAGTAGGATATTTGTCTTTTGGACAAGCCTGATTGACATCTTGATAATTGACGCACATTCTAATGGTTCCTTGTTTTGTCATAACAGGAACGATATTGGAAACCCACTCAGTTCACGGAACAAAGTAAATGAAACTAGCATGCAAAAGTTTGTCAACTTCTACTTTGATGGCAGTGACTTTCTTTAGATGAACAGGACGAATCCGTTGACGCACCAATTTGACATCAGGATACATATTAATAGTTTGTTCAACTATACTAGTATCTATGTCTGGCATTTCTTCGTAAGACCAAGCCAATACATCACGAAATTCACGAAAAAGAGAGAAATATGAATCAAGTTCTGATGGAGAGCAAGATACACTGACATGAATATTTTCTACAATGCCAGGTTTGGTCGAAATATCGATAGAAATCATTTCTTCGATATTAGATAAATTTCGCTCAGAGTCAATTTCATTAATCGGTAAAGAATTCGAAAATAAAGTTTTGATGGATGGGTGATATAGTTCACTGAGATTATTTTCTTCATAATCAGGAAGATGGGAATGATGATGATAATCTTCCCATGGTTCTCCTTCTGACATCATAGCTTCCAAAATATTTTCATCTGTCAAAAAATTTGAGGAAAACGGATCAGATGGAGTACCAAAATCTAATGAATGATCAACCCAAACACTTGGTGACGTTGATTTCATATTTTTCACCCAAGCCAAATAGATTGATTGCTATGCCAACTCAATAGGGCTGGGCGGTAAAACATCATCCAACATAGAAATATCAGAATCACCCGTACTCTCCCTTAAGCTAGATAGAGTGGAAGAGATCATGTAGCAGGTTTCTATGCTTGCAATTTATGTCGACGTCGCAGGCGGCGGTAATGAAAAGGTTCCCATAAGAGTGGAATCCTTTAAGAGTCCTACACCAATGTTCTGAATTTCTAGTTTGGGTAAGTGAAAAAACAGAACGCTTCCAGTTACCTGTGAAGCGGAGGCAAAAAAGGATAATTGATTAATGACTGTGATTGTACCTTTATGTGGAAAGGCAATCATTCTAAAGTATGTAGAAACAATGGCAGTCATTGCATATACCCATGGTCTTCTGAGTAAAATATTATAGTCAAGGGTTCTATCAACAACCTCAACATCAATACTTACTGTTTTCCCCCCTAATTCAACATGCAGGTTATTGATAATACCACTAGGTTTATATGTTCTTCCATCAAAAGCCTTCAACGTCGTTGATGATTGTGATAATCGTGGCGAGCTAAGTGACTTCCAACAGTTTAGAGACATAATGCGTGTAGATGCTCCCTCATCAATAATAGTGAGATGAACAAGGTGATTGAGAACATTTACTTGTATGGAGAATGCCAATTCTGCTGGTAATTGGGGCACATAGCCCGTATGATTAAAGACGACAAGATTAGAATCATTTGGATCAATTCCACTAATGGCCTACAATAAAGCTTGCTTCTGGGAAGGAAAATTTTGTAATACCTTAAGAGGAGACATAGATAAAGGGGATTGAGCCAAATCTTCAACTATATTATAATTTTGTGCATCTCTTGCTCGAGGATTATATGTCGATTTATGAATTACTCCCTTTGGTGGTTTAATTGTCAATTCATGAATAACAGTAGGTGGTACTGATTCATTAGATGGATTTGTTATCGAGGTAGTAGGTTGATCAGTGGCCAGACTACCATAGTATTTATTCCGCATCGACACCAAAATATCTTGTGAAGGTTTTGTGGTGGATAACATTAACACTTGGGAACTAGGAGTTGGATCCGTAGCAACCAAATTTGTGTTCGGATTTGGAAATGGGTCTGTCAACACAGCTGATGCATGAGAAGTCTTGATGATTTTTGAGACTTCAGCATGGTTAGGAAAATCCCTAAAAAAGTGTTCCTTGTTACAGATTATGCATGGATAATGAGGTTTTCGTGGTCCAGACGGTTGATCAGATGATCGTTCCTATGGGTTAGAAGTTTGTTTTTTCTTTGATTTCCACTTTTTCTTACCTCCTGGTTGCTTGTCACTTTTTACTTTTTCAAATGACACGACATTAATTTTGGAAGTAGGAGAAGGATCATATGAAGTAGTGTGGTGTGTGTTTGCAGTGCCTATCAAGCCGTCTCCAGCATGATAGTCCTTTATTTGAGGAGGAACATTGAAATTAGATCGCGGCGCATTAGGGATTTTTTCATAGAGCGTGCCAAACTGAGTGTAAATCAAGTCTAAATATTCAGCACGAGCGATAACTTTATCTTCTGTGATGACGCCACCTTTAGCCATATCCTCAATTATAGATGGTAATAGGGACTTAATGAACAATTCAGCAAGAAGTTGATCAGGAACAAATGTCTTACCATTCGTTGACGGCGACGCCACTCATGAATATGATCGGAAATATGAGTAGCATTAGTCTGTTTGAAGTTGGTCAAGAGTTCCGTTCTAGTTTTGTATCTGATTGGTAACTGGAAATGGGTCAAAAAGACAGTAGCTAAAGCGTTGATATTGTCAAAAGAAGCTCTAGGTAACTCAATGTACCATTTAGCAGCCGGACCTGTAAGCGTACGCTGGAAAAAACGTAGTCGAACATAATCATCATTCAAGGAATTTGATGAACACCATAAATGATAAGTCATGACATGAGTCAACGGATCTTCTCCAGGGTTTCCATTGAATTTAGGAATATCGGTGGGTAATTTATGAGGTATCACCGGCCACTAAGGATCATAATTGATAGGACATTGGTTAACTAGTTTAAATCTGGTAATTCCAAGGTTGCAACAAAAGGAAATTGTCTATTAAGGTCAGGTTGAGCATAGCCAGGGGAAGATGGAATTGCTTGGGCAACAAATCTTTGAGCACCAACATGGAATTTGTTGCTAGTAACCCAGATAGGGGTTGTTTTTCATAGCAAACGCTTGAGAATTCTGTTGACCAAAACCTGGATATGATACTTGTTGAAATGAAGTTTGAGGCATTTGCGCTTGTGGCTGCCAAGGTGTCTGTCCACCAATATTATAACCCAAATTAGTGTAAGTTGGATTCGATTGATATGTATAACCAGGTTGCGTTTGCGACATCCCATAAAATGGTACACCAGCTTGTGAATAAATGATCCCTGATATAGGTTGCTGCAAATTAACCAAAGGATTTTGAGTCTGTGGAGCCAAAATTTGATGATATTGAGTCAAAGAACCTGCCTAATAAGGTTCATGTACAATATTTTGATTATGTAGCAGGGGTATAGATGCATTAACAAGTGGTAATGAAGTGGGTGTAATAGGTTGAACCTGTTGATACGAGTGTACAACTATTTGTGGTTGGATAAGTAGAGTGGGCTGCCATTGACAAACATTCATGTCAACATTAGTTTGACCAAAAAGTGACTGAGTACTGTCATATTGGGTGACCAAAGGTTACCCCCCAGCATAAGGAGGATAATAAGACAGAAAATAATTTTCTCCAAATGTTGGGAGTCCAGTTGATATGGTACTTAAAGGAATTGACCCAAAAGGACTGACTTGATATTGCCCTGATAATGTATGTAATGAATCAAGTCATTCAGTACTAACTATAGTACTATAAGTTAAAACACCAGATGATGACATTGGTAAAGACCATGGTCTTGAATATGTACCAGAGAAAGTGCCAGATAATGATTTGTAACCTGTTGGGACCGAAGGGCCACCATGAAAATATGACTCTGGTGAGGTTGTGAACATCGACGGAGTAGCGAGGGTAGGAGATGACGTAATTGGAACAACATACCCAACTGAAGATGTTTGTTCAGACATGGTTGTATGACCAAATGTATACTCTCCAAAATCGACGGGAGATTGAAGGGCAATAGGATCAACAAAAGCAAATGGAAACGATTGAGGAAAATACTGGTACAGGTAAAGGTCCCCCCGAAAATGGGTTGGAGTTAAAGGTGTATTGTCTTGTGGTATTTCTTCAATTGCAATTAAACTAGGAGGAAGAACTTCACTGTCAGGCCCAAAATATATTTAAGAAGGTTGACTATGTGATATAGGAGTTTCAGTGGCTACAGAAATTTGTGGGATGACCAAGGTAGGAACAACTTCCGATTATTCGACTTCAGGATTCAGATTTTTTGGCAAAGAAGAGATAGGATCTATATCAATTTGTGATTGAACAACGTCGGGTCCAGGAGGTATGGTCTCAGCGATTGAATGGATCGTGACCATGGGTAGCTGTGAATACTTATTTTCGACAACAATAAATGAACTGGGATGTGTGGAAACAATTTGAGCTAGCTCTGGTTTAAAAGATGATGTTTCTCCAGAGGTACAAATTGTACTTGATTTGGCAGATCGTGATCGCCTTCGCCTACAAAAAGTAACTTCCAGTGGTAAAGGTGGTTTTAAAGCTAATCTACGCAAACGACGGGGGATATGATTTTGTTCTTCCACAATTACTGATTTATTTTAACCAAAAAAACAAATAAAAAAAAGAGGGTAATGCTAGGCAAAATGGTTTACCAAGAAACTGTGAACTGCAGAATACCTCCTGGCGAACCAAGAAGTATGGGAAGGTAATCCCTCCGAATGTTGTGTTCGGTGTATCACAATTTCAAGGCGGCCGATTTGGTTCACTATGGAGGGATATCACCTAAAATTTGTGCTCCAAAATATACCCGAAGGTACGTGGAGGCCCAAGTCTGTATTAGCGCTGTCTGATGCAAAACTTCACAGTGAGAGCACCCCTTTATACTTATCGTACTATAACACCACCCGATATACCCGAAAGTACGTGGACGAGCTACGATATACTTATGTGTAGAAATTTGAATAATAGCTGAATTATTCACCGAGATTATCCTGATTACACACTATTTAAGCTTCATGCATAATACATAACCTCTTCTACAATTGATCATCAATATGCGGAAATAGAAGCAGTCGCATGCGCACATTAAAACATAATCAAGCACACATATAACATAGTATGTAATGGGGAAATCATACAACTGAAAACCCCCAACTATCTGTATATTATAATGATAGAGAACATGTAACAATACATAGCACAAAGCTCTCACAACTCTCAGCACTATCTCACATGCTACACACAAACTAGCTCGGATATAGAACAAGTCACAAGTTCAAATCTTCTCCACAAGTCTGCCTGCCTCTACTGCGCAATCCAAGATGAGAATGAATGAGATCCAAGTTCGAATCCCCTTGGCTTGTACTGCGCAATCCTCATTGGAAATCTCAATCAATGTGTGTGCAAATCTCATGCACAGCTATAGTCACAACTGATAGTAGACTCACCCTTTCACCTACCTCTAACACTGGTCTCCACTGAACTGTCCATGCATTGCAGTTAACTGATGTATTCTTTAGTTGATTTATGAGTTAATAATTAGTGAATTAATTAATAATTAATTCACACCACTCATCACTAGTGTGTTTTTCAGTTAGACTAAATACAACTAGTTCAACTAAGTTAAACCGAACACAACTCCACCAACTGTCTCATCAACTCCACCAAACTCTGCCACATGAGTTCTAACTAAAGTCAACCATGCAATAGCTCAACTAACCCTTAGGAAAAGCGTATTTCATTCTGTCAGCTGCATGTGCCACATCCAAGCATCAAACTGAAGTGCTCCAAAAGGATAAGATAATGTTTATAGTCTAAATATTATTAAGGGTTAATAATATTTGACTGTTCTATTTTTAGCTCGACAGTCTAAAAATAGAAACCGCCCAATGTCTAAAAATAGAGGTCCATCTATTTTTTACCAACTCGACCAATCATCCATAAATAGCATCCTGCAACTCATAGACCATGATCCCTATGTCTAAAAATAGACATAGTCTAAAAATAGACTTTGCGCCAAAAATAGCCTGCGGGCCCACTTAGTGAAGGCGACTTCATTTCACTAAGCTCCATCATCTTGCTGCATTTTCAACACTCCCTCTCAACAAGATATGGATTATCTTCAACCCCTATCCTGCCTCTGTGGAATTCGAACTTGCTCCTGGTGAGCGCCTTCGTCAAGATGTCAGCATCCTGATCCTCCGTGGGAACATATGAAAGTAACATGATTCTCCACTGAACACAATCTCTGATATGATGGTACCTGATGTCGATGTGTTTGGATCTATCATGAAATAATGGATTAGCCGAGAGTTTAATGCAACTCTGGTTATCACAATAAATCACAGTAGGCTCCAAGTGTGACCTGAACAACCTGACCAGGATCTTCCTCATCCATATGGCCTCGCATGCGGCCAATCTTGCTGCCATATACTCAGCCTCTGCTAAACTGATTGCCACGGATCTCTGCTTCCTGATGTACCAAGAAACTACTGTCAACCCGATACTGAAGATCCCTCCAGATGTGCTCTTTCTGTCCGTTGGGCTCCCTGCCCAATCTGCATCCGTGAAGCCACAAAGCTTCACCTCATCCTCTTGTCTGTACCACAAGCCACCTCCCGATGTGCCTCTAAGATAAAGAAATACAATACATGCTTTCACCGCCTTCGAGCAGGTAGGCTTAACCATAGCTTGCGAAAGCTGGTCAACTGCATAGCATATCTCGGGTCGTGTATTGACCAGATACATAAGCGACCCCACCAACTGTCGATAGACAGTGGCATCCACTACCTCCGCTGAAGTAGCATCCTCCTTCCTCCAACCTCTAGGAAGAGGAGTATCAACAGGCTTGCGGCCATGCATGTTGAACTTCTCCAGTATCTCCCGGGCATACTTACCTTGAGAAACAAACAGTCCATCACTGCACTGCCAAATTTCCAATCCCAGGAAATAATGAAGGAGGCCCAAGTCCTTCATCTCAAACTCTCTAGCAAGATCCTCCTTGCATGAAAGTATCAACAACTCATCACCCGTCAAAATCAAATCATCTACATAAAGTACAATGATTAGCAACTTACCCTCCACCACAATCTGGTATAGGTTAGGATCCGCCTCACTCTTGGAGAATCCAAGTCCGGTGAAATAACTGTCTATCCGTGTGTGCCAAGCACGAGGTGCTTGTTTCAACCCATACAACGCTCTCTTGAGCCTGCACACATGAGACTCGCTGCTGAAGATCTCGAAACCTTCGGGCTGCTCTATGTACACCTCCTCCTGTGTGGAGATAAGGTTGAGACGTAGCATTCACATCCATGCGATGGATGTGCTACCTCTGGCCCAGAGAGCCAGATCGTCCGTATGGAAGAATACCTTGCGACAGGTGCAAAGGTATCCTCATAATCGATCCCCTCTATCTGTGAGAAGCCTCGGGCAACAAATCTTGCCTTGTACTTCTCCACACTACCGTCAGCCGCCTGCTTCACTTTGTAGATCCATCGCAAACCCACCACTGATCTCCCCTCCGGTCTTGGGACAATCTCCCATGCACTGTTTCTGACAATCGAATCATACTCTTCCACAATGGCATCTACCCATGCAGGGTCCTCCACAGCTTCCTCGAAAGAGGATGGCTCTGTCACGACACAATTTCCCACAAGATCCATGTATCCAGTGTACCGGTCCGGTGACTGTCTCTGTCTGCGCTGTGCTGTAGGTGGTCCTACAACCTTCTCTGCATCTTGAGCCAGTCGCTCAGCTTCTGTAGTGCGCTTGCTTCTCCAGTCGTTACAGCGTTACACCCCATTCTTCCCTCTTCCCTCCACTGACTAGTGTTTGTGGCACAGTCTGATAGAGCTCGTCATGTACAGGCTAATAGCTCCTCATCTGCATGCAAGTGTGGCTCCCTCTCAAGCGAACACTGCATGGATTTCTCCTCCTAAAATTTGATATCCCGTCGCACAACAGTCTTGCGACTGTCTGGAAAATACACACGATAGTTGTGGGGCGTATCAGTGTACCCCACAAATATCCCAACCTCTGCGGTCGGCTCTAGCTTCTTCCTGGCATCCTTCGTCACATGAATGTAAACAGGTGAACCAAAAATCCTCAAATGGGAAATATCAGGCTCCTTACCAGAAAACGCCTCCTCGGGTGTACTCATGCCAAGTATCTTGTGAGGACAACGGTTCTGCACATATACTGCAGTATTGCATGCCTCCGCCCACAGGTGAATGGGTAGGCCCTGATCATGCAACATCGCCCGTGCAGCACCCACGATCGTTCTGTTCTTCCGCTCAGCAACCCCGTTCTGCTATGGGTTATGAGGTGCTATGAGCTCTCTCCGAATTCCTTCTGCACTGCAAAAGTCCTTGAATTCGGCAGAGATGAATTCACCACCATTGTTGCTCCTAAGAGCCTTCACATGCTTCCTCGATTCCTTCTCAACCAGCGCCTTGAACTCACAGAACTTTGAGTATGTCTCGCTCTTCTTCTGCATGAAGAAGATCCAGCACTTCCGAGAAAAATCATCAACAAAGATCACATAGTACTTGTGCTTTGCTGTCGAAGCTACTGAGAAAGGTCCACACACGTCTGTGTGGATTCTCTCAAGGATCGTCATGGTGTGACTATCCTTCTCGTGAAAGGTGGCTTTCACAAATTTTCCCAAGGTACACCCCTTGCACTGATCTGACTGCGCAAGAGTGCCCTTAGGAAGCCCAGTAGAAATCTGCTGCAGTATCTTCAAAGCTCCATGGTGAAGGTGGCCCAATCTCCGGTGCCACAGCTCGCCATCATCCCGACTCACCACTCCTTCCGCCTTGCATGCCATTGCTGCGTAGCCATCTACTTGCAACTGATAAAGGTTCTTGACTCGAACCCCTATCTTCCAGGTCTCTCCAGTTGTCTTACTGCACAGGAAAGCTTTTCCTTTGCTGAAGACCACATCATACCCCTTGTCTTCCAACATCGCCACAGAGATCAGATTCTTCATCAATCCTGGAACATGCAATACTTCCTTCAATACGAAGGGTTTACCAGACTCCCTCTCAAAGGAAATGGTACCGATATCGGTCGCACTGTATCTACCATCATCGCCCATCTCGATGTGCACTCAGATCGGACTCATCGGTTGTGGGGATCTGATTTCCGATCATGTGAAAAACGCACCTTGTTGTCAAGAACCATGCGATCCCATCACATGAGACCAAGCATGCGATCGGCCAGTCCAATGAGATCCACAACACCTTATTTTTCTTCTTCTGCGGACAATTTGTGGCATAGTGTCCGTGCTGGTGACAGTGAAAACACTTCACCTTGGACATGTCTTGCTTCTTGCCTTTCGCACCAGACTGAGAATCTTTCTTGCTCTTCCCCTTCTTTGCTTTGGCAGCCAAAGCGCAATTTTCTTCATCAGATGCCTTTGATGAAGATCCGTCCCTGGTAGTCCGCCTTATCTCCTCCTGCATGAGATCCGCCCAAAGTCGCTCCCATCCCGGCAGTTTATCCCGACCATTGACGGAGTCTGATAAACATGCCAACTCTTCGGAAGACCAAGGAGAGCCAAGCTCACCAATTCCTCATCATCAACAGTCACCCCCACACTTCAGCTCGCCGGCAGTGGATGAACTTAAATGGTACCAGGCATCTTGTCGCCTTTCTCCATCTTTATGTATGCGAGTTTGTTATAGGTACAAATTCCTCTGGTCGCTCTTGATTTGGAATAAATCTTTCAACGCTTTCCACATCAAGTATGGAGAAGATTTTCCATGCATGATGGATACAATGTGATCCTTCACGCCCTCCAACATAATCCTTCGACATTTTGCCATCTTCTTTTTCCAAGCCTCAACTTGAGCAGCATCAGTAGGCTTTGGGACCTCAGCCTCTATGAACTCCTTCAGCCCATTATCGTCTAATACCGCCTCCATCCTGTCCTTCCATGCAACATAATTCGAGCTGCCCTCAAGGGCATACTCCAGTCGTAATCCGTTGAAATACATTTTGACTTCGACACGAAGAAAACTGCTGCAAATTCCAATTCCAAATTCTGCTGCAAATTCGAATTCCACCAGCTCAAAAATCAACTGCTTCCGATCTGTGAGAACAAAGTATTTCTAGCACAGAGATTGACTGTAGGGGCATTTATTGGATATATCACCTTTCAGAGAAAGGATGTATCCAGAGGCTACCTGGCCCGCTTACAGACTCTGTCTACCGAAATAAATTGTAATCACTGTAATAGATCCGATGATCAATTTTTCTCCGATACCATGTAGAAATTTGAATAATAGTTGAATTATTCACCGAGATGATCCTAATTCCACACTATTTAAGCTTCATGCATAATACATAACCTCTTCTACAATTGATCATCAATATGCGGAAATAGAAGCAGTCGCATGCGCACATTAAAACATAATCAAGCACACATATAACACAGTATGTAATGGGGAAAGCATACAGCTGAAAACCCCCAACTATCTGTATATTATAATGATATAGAACATGTAACAATACATAGCACAAAGCTCTCACAGCTCTCAGCACTATCTCACATGCTACACACAAACTAGCACGGAAGATGAACAAGTCACAGGTTCAAATCTCCTCCACAAGTCTGCCTGCCTCTACTGCGCAATCCAAGATGAATAATGATGAGATCCAAGTTCGAATCCACCTGGCTTGTACTGCACAATCCTCATTGGCAATCTCAATCAATGTGTGTGCAAATCTCATGCACAGCTATAGTCACAACTGATAGTAGACTCACCCTTTCACCCACCTTTAACACTGGTCTCCACTGAACTGTCCATGCATTGCAGTTAACTGATGTATTATTTAGTTGATTTATGAGTTAATAACTAGTGAATTAATTAATAATTAATTCACACCACTCATCACTAGTGTATTTTTCAGTTAGACTAAATACAACTAGTTCAACTAAGTTAAACCGAACACAACTCCACCAACTGTCTCATCAACTCCACCAAACTCTGCCACATGAGTTCTAACTGAAGTCAACCATGCAATAGCTCAACTAACCCTTAGGAAAAGCGTATTTCCTTCTGTCAGCTGCATGTGCCACATCCAAGCATCAAACTGAAGTGCTCCAAGAGGATAAGATAATGTTTATAGTCTAAATATTATTAAGGGTTAATAATATTTAACTGTTCTATTTTTAGCCCGGCAGTCTAAAAATAGAAACCGCCCAATGTCTAAAAATAGAGGTCCATCTATTTTTACCAACTCGACCAATCATCCATAAATAACATCCTGCAACTCATAGACCATGATCCATATGTCTAAAAATAGACATAGTCTAAAAATAGACTCTGCACCAAAAATAGCCCGCGGGCCCACTTAGTGAAGGCGACTTCTTTTCACTAAGCTCCATCATCTTGTTGCATTTTCAACATTATGTACGTGGAGTGAGGTATCACACTCAAAATTTATCACAGACAAGTTAACGACGGCTGCTATGTTTTACAACGCTAGAACACGTCTCTAGCCTAGACCTTCTAAATGTTATCGTTATGGTTCCAATGTGTTGTTAAGTAAATTGAGATTTATTTTATGTTGATCTTGCTTCACAATTTTCATTTCAGGTTCACCGTGATGATGTATATGAAATTCCTAAAATGCAAGCTAAGAATGATAAACGAAATTTCACTTTCAGCTTTTTCAATGAAGAACCTAACTACTAAGGGAAGAGAGAAAATAGTTTGTGAGCAAACAAATAAATGAAAAAAAACAAAATCAATGAATCAAAAACTAAATGAAGATTTCCTAATGTTCCTTTTAAAAAACACACACAATCCTACATGCAAATGCAAGTTTTTATTTTTAGTTTCCTTAATGTTATGAATGCAGAAAAGAAACTAGGTGCACTAGATCAATAATTCAAATGCTTTTTACTTTTGAGAAACGAAGAATATAAACAACAATCTCTCTTTTGAAGGAAAAACGAGGATTTCAAAAACAATTTATCCTATCAAGGAAATGAAGATTTTACGAAAATTTCCTATTTTGAAAGCAAATGATTCTTAATGCGACCATAAAAAATACTTTGAAATCAACTTGTCAATGATAAAGAAAAACTTTTCTAAACAAACATTGAACAAATTTTCAGTCAAAGGAGGAAGAAGTATATAGATTCACTGGTCAATTGAGCATCAAACTTTTCAAAACACAACAAAAAACAAAACTGAAGCAAGTTGCAAAGTAAAATTCAAGGGAATTTGGTCACTTTTAGAAGTCAACGTAGTCTCCAAGGGGAGACAGTGCTCTGCAACATAGGATAGGAAGGGAGACAATGCTCTACAAAGCACTGTGTCCAGTCTAAGGGTGCATTGGGTGCAGTAAACAAAGAAAAATGCTACTGTTTAACTCACTGTCTTTGCAAATTAGGCTCTGAAAAAGGTTAATCTCTATGTGTAACAACTACTGGGTGGATGAACAAAGAAAATCAGAGGCTATAACACCTATAAATAAGAGAAATTCTCCCCAGTGGAGTTGCCAATTTGTTGGGCTAGAATTGTAATCTACGGATAAATCACGCTTCCCTAGACAGGTGCTAGTCTAGAACAACAGGTGAAAGACTATAACACTATTTCTCCTAACTTAGAACAGATACACCGAGAGGATTGGAGGTGTTGTACATATTCCCTCCTCCATTCAAATTTTGGCCACCAGTTCCTTTTAAAATCTATTTCCAATGTCTTTGTGGTCAAAAACCCCCATGTCGCACTCATCGCCGTCTTCTCTGCCCCGAAATACATTGTCCAAATGTTTAAAACCCGCATTTTAAATATATCGGGCCGAAGCCCCCAGGTCCCAAGCCCCTCCCCTTGTTACTGTCATACGACCCGAGCCCCAGGACCACATGCCAAAAGAAAGAGGGGAGCTTATCGTTTGTGTTTCGAGCGCGATATCCACCGTCCGATCTAATAAAATCAACGGGGCGGTGAACGTTTATTATGGAGGGCCCCGCGCGCCTGAAACTGGTGGTTTTCCCCCGCACCACTCTCATCGAAGCAGCGGTATTTACTGCGGGGGCAGCGATCCCATAGAGAAAGCGCTGCGTGTCATTGGTACGGGTTCTAAAACCGCTTCCCCCGCGCGTTAATGCCTGTACAATCGCCGGGCAGCGGAATTTATGTAAATCGTTGGATCTCCCGATCTCTATCCAACGGCGGAGGTGTATCAGAACTGGCTGCCCGTTAACATGCGTCCGCCATGACCTATGGCCCGCCACCATGTCGCTCTCACCCACTTCCACCCGTTGACTCCGTCGCCACGTCAATCCTCCATAAGTTCCCCGTACGCCCATGTGTCGTGCCCCCATGTTTCCGTGGTGTCATCCCATCGTATATATATATATATGTGTGTGTATGTGTGCATATGTTCTTATCCATACCCGTAGTTTTATTCACCCCTCGCGTCCAGACTATGTTACATAAGAAATTCGCGCTCCGCCTGTTTTAATCCACACCTTCACTGCTTCTCCTCCACCACTCTGCGTATATATTTTCCCTATCGACCATGTACACCTCGTCCTCGCCTCCATCCGTGCCTGTTTTCTCTAATGTTTTGCGGGTTTTGCAGGTTCCAAGATGACTAGAGGCCCCATAATTTATTGCCTCTATTGCAGAAGTTAAAAAGCTTAGGAAAGGACGAAATTCTGCCGGTAAAATTCAAAGAAGATGCCGAGGGTAGGTGCGAGAAATGACTGCCATTGAAGAAGACAAAGATATGGACATACAGAACCCTCTAGAGAAGTTCGCCCCGCATTAAAGATCCGGAATTCAAATCCAAAGTTAAAGGCCGAAGAGTACAGTACAGGAATGCAGATTATCTCAGGCCTCTCATGGCAGCAGATTTTCCCTCAGCTGAAGGAAACACATTGTATATATTTTATTATTTCTGTCTTGTATAAAAGGAGATTTTCATCTCCCAGCATTTATTTCTATAGGCAGATTGTTTAGTACAATCATTTATAGTTAGTCATTCATAGAGTGGGCGCGAATGTTTTCCGCCATTTTATTCAAATTGAGTCATTAATGGTATTTCATCTACCTCCTCCTCTAAAATCCTCCATCTTTCCTATAAAGACCTGAAAAAAAGACATTGAAAGGGTTCCAGATTTCTATCAGCAAACTGTGCAGTGAAAAGGCTCTTGTATACATCTTGTAATATTTTCTGTATGAAGGTTCAGAGCCCGTAGGGTCTCAGTGAGGAGGGGTTATAACTGTAATGAGGATTCTGGTCTCTGGTATCTCACAGTATGTAATTTCTCTTATGTGTTAATACAATATCTCTTTCATACTATTTATCTTCTTGTATCATGTTCTAGAATGCGAGTGGCTCACTAGTTTGCAGTAAGGATTCATCCTTGTTGATGCCCTTTCTGGAATTAGTCAAGCGCTTTAAATAGGCCTAGTCATGGTATATTGTTCCATGTTCACTCTTTCCATATTTTCTGCTATATTAGTTGCTTGAGGAGGGTGCTTTTAAAACGCCATTTTCATATAAGGATTCGTAAATTGGTGCGCCCTTATATGGTTCTGTTGTGTATCTGGGTATCAGTCTCATGCCAGCTAATATCTTCTTATGTTTCCTCACTGCACTCACTTCCTGATATTTGATTTCTGTGATATATTATCTGAACCGACCCTCTTTACAGTAAGCGGTCTCTTAACTGTCTGATGCCTTTATATTGGAGTTTTACTCGATGTCCCTACATTGCTCTCATCTTTGTACCAGCTTCTGAGAGAGATTGGTCCCATTCAAAACTAATTTCCTTGTTCAAAACAAGAGATAGTAAGTGAGTTCTTGGACTGACAACCCAAACTATAAAGGGCTCCTTACTATATTAAGATGTCCTAGGCACTGGTCTATGGCAACTCTAGACTGTCTCTAGGAGGGTGACAAAAATCATCCACAACATCTTTCTGGCGCCGTTGCCGGGGAGCGAATTCAAGAATATCAGTTTCCCTGGGTTTCGACAAATTGTTTTCACTCTCTAATCAGGTGGGCACAGAGAGTTGAAGAGTTGCATATCTCTCACCTTGGCGACTCCACTGGTCTTTATTTGATAAGTTTATTTGGTAGTCCTGGCTCCTCGTAAGCCACATTTGAGGTCAGATACATCTCAGTCGAAAGCATTTTACGTGTCTGACCCAGAGAAGATTATTCATAAAAGAGTTTGGAAGGAGAGGAGATCAGCCTGTGCTGAAAACCCTGAATATTCCATTGAAGATTATCCACCCTCTTCTTCTCAAGAAGTTAAAACAGAAAATCCCGAGTTTCTCTCAGAAACTCCACGTAGAGGAAGTGCCTGGATTGAAGAAGATTCTCATCCTACGTTCGAGGCTGAAGAAATTAAAGAAGTCACAGAAGTAGTTGCTGTTAACCGTGAGTTATTCCCATCCACACCTCAGGGTTCTGTGCAATATATTCCCATTGTTATTCATACTCCACTTCCTCCTACTCCTCTCCCTTCATTTGTTGCTCAGACTGTTGTGCAACCCCCACCTCCTCCAATGGCCAATGTTCCTGCTTTTCTATTGAACAAATACGCCCCGCTGGCCTTGCCCCAAGTGTTAAATGATATGCCACAAGATTATCTGAAGATTCTGCCGAGATTCAATGGAGAAAACGAAGTTGATGCTCAAAAGCATCTTGAGACCTTCTGCTCTTTTGCAGAAAACTTAAATGTTGAACATCTGGATGTGGTCTTGAGATTATTTGTGCAGTCTTTGGAGGGTGAAGCCAGGAAATGGTTTAAAACATTGGGAAATCGTTCTGTGACCACCTGGGACGTCATGGAGAATGTTTTTCTCAGAAAGTGGGGAGAAAAGAAAGACCACGGGCTATGTCTCACTGAATTTAATACTATGAAGAAGAAACAGAATGAAGGGGTTTCAGACTTTATTAAAAGATTCAACAAGTTATATCTGAGCCTGCCTCCTGAGATGAAGCCCCATGAAGCTGCTGCCAAGATAATTTTCATAGCAGCCTTTGAGTTTGATTTTGGCTTCGCATTGAGAGAAAGAAAACCTGCCACTTTGGATGATGCACAGTCAGATGCTCTGGAATTGGAAGCAAACTTTGCCTCCACTGGAAAATTAAAAGGAAAAATTGAACAGGATACTAGGAGGAGAGGCAAAGAAGAGGTCTCCACCTCTAACCAGGAAAAGGATTTAGATAAAATGGATGAAATAAGTAAAATGATAAAGAAAATGGTCAAGCTTGAACTGGAGGCAAAGAATGCAGCTCCCAAGAACTATTATAATGCTCCAAACATAGGATATAATCCTCAGTACAGAAGGCCTCCATTGCAGATATTTCCAAGGGAAGCAAAAGAACAACAAGACCAGGTACCTCATCCCTTGTACCTGGAAGGACCGGCAGATGACTCCACTGGAGATGCAGCCTATGGATTAGAAGATTCAAATCTGGCTTTTTCAAATAATGATGATATAGAATGCCCGTTGCAAGATGAATATGAAGAAGCAGAGATCGATCACTACTGTAAGCAGTTTGCTGATTTCATGCAAGCACAATTCAATGTCAAATATGATCTCAGATCTTCAAGGAAGAGGACCAGAACTCAAGATCAAGAAGAGGAGCCACCTCAGAAAGAAGCATCTGCTCCTAAGGAATCAGCAACAAAGAAGAATCCAGAAAAGGGTAAGAATCCTTTAAACATTCCCCTGTAGTCTAATGATTAGGTTCCTTCTTCTTCTAGAATAGTCAGTCCTCCTAATGCGGAGCCAATGTCAAAAGAAATCAAGTCTTCAGTTGAAAATAAGGAGTCAAAAGAAGTAGTAATAGAAAAGCCCACATCTGTTTTCAATTTGCAAAAATAACTTGAGAAGATTAAGATTCCTGTCCCTCTGACTGAGTTATTAAAACAGCCTGTATATCAGTCTCAAGTTACCTCTTTCATACTTCCTCCTGAGTTACCAATTGCACCTGATAGTTTAAATCTTCAAGAAGAAAGACCCATGGTAGTCTTTTGCCCACATGTTGAGGAGATAGACCCTTCTACTCCTCCTTTTTATGTATCCCTAGTCATTCATGACCTGCTGTTACATAATTGTATGCTAGATTCTAGGGATTCCCATAATCTTATGCCTTTGTCTGTCATGGAGCAACTAGGACTGCAAATTACAAGACCTTACAAAGATTTATACTCATTTGATTCTAAAAGGGTGAAGTGCTTGGGAATGATTAAAGATTTAGTGGTCAATTTGGCTCAAATCCCAGCAAAAAGTGTGGTCATGGACATTGTGGTCGCCGATATCCCAGCCCGCTTTGGCATGCTGCTGTCAAGGTCCTGGGGTACCAATATTGGGGGATCAATTAAACTGGATCTAACATATGCTACTGTCCCAGTCTTTGGAGGACAGGAAAGAAGGTTATACCGGGAGACTCGATTTGTCAAAATGGTAACCAAGGCTGATTTCTCAGATAATTCTCCAGTCTATAACAAAGAGGGAGACTTTTCATGTTTTGTGTTAGAAGAAAACCAAAATTATGCTCATGAGCCCCTTTTTGGCCAAATCCAAGCTGAGCAGCCTAAAGGAGATCAGGAATCAGAAATTTGGACTCTGCATTTTGATGGGGCAAACTCAAGAGAAGGCAATGGAGCTGGGGTATTATTAATTTCTCCTACAGGAAGATGGGTGCCACTGTATTTTAAATTTGAATATGAGGCTACAAACAATGTAGCTGAATATGAGGCACTATTATTGGGACTACAGACAGCCAGAAACATGGGCATCCAATGTTTAAAAGTCTCGGGAGACTCTGAGCTAGTAGTGAGGTAGATTAAAAATGAATGTCAGACTAAGTACCGTCGGCTCAGAGCATATAGGAACGAAGTATGGGATATGATAGAAAATTTCTTCTTAGCATTTAATATACAGTTCATGCCCCGGGAGCAGAACAGAATAGCAGATTCTCTTGCTGTAGCTGCCAGTACATTCCGTCCTCCTCAGAACCCGCTTTTAAGATATGAAGTGGAGGTACGGTACAAACCATCTATTCCAGACAATATAAAACACTGGCAGGTATTTGAAGATGATGAACAAATGAAGAGATTCATGGAGACAGTGGGAGAATTCACAAATATAGAAATTGATGATAATGAGGAAGATGAAGCCGAAAATATTGCAGAAAACAAATGGGAAGAGAATATAGCAGGAAACAAAGTGCTGCAGCTGAAAGGAAATGTTATACCTAGAGGGTTGGTGCCCCTAGAAAGATTATTTAACAAAGATGATGTTCTGATGCAGCCAAACAAAGTAGTAGAAGAAGATCAAGTGGGAGATTTGAATCTGGGTACTCATGCCGATCCCAAAATTATCAAATTATCTAAGAAAGTCCCAGAAGATTATAAAGAAAAATATTTAAAGTTATTTCAATCTTATAAGGATGTTTTTGCTTGGTCCTATAAGGACCTAAAAACTTTTGATGTAAATATAATACAACATAAGATTCCACTGAGGGAAGATGCAAAGCCATATAAGCAGAAGCTCAGACAAATAAACCCCTTGCTGCTTCCCTCAATTGAAAAAGAGATCAAGAAATTACTGAAGGCCAAGATAATTGTGCCATTGAGGTACTCAGAATGGATAGCAAATCTTGTTCCTGTGCGAAAGAAGAATGGAGAAATAAGGCTATGTGTAGATTTCAGGAATTTGAATAGGGCATCTCTCAAAGATAATTATCCACTGCCTAAAATGGACCACATCCTGCAGAAAGTAGTGGGAGCATCCAGAATGTCAATGATGGATGGATTTTCTGGTTATAATCAGGTAGCTGTATTACCAGAAGACCAGAAGAAGACTGCATTTACTACACCATGGGGAACCTTTATGTATGCCAGGATGCCATTCGGATTAATCAATGCAGGAGCCACTTTTCAAAGGGCAATGGATATAGCCTTTGTGGGAGAACAGGACAAGTTTTTGGTAGTTTATCTTGCTGATATCACAGTATTTTCAAAGAATGATGATGAGAATATTGAACATCTAAGAAGAACTTTTGAAAAATGCAGAAGGTACGGCCTATCCCTCAACCCTCAAAAGTCCTTATTTGCATTAGATGAGGGAAAACTCTTAGGGAACATTGTAACAAAGGATGGTGTGAGAATAGACCCTAAGAGAGTTGAAGTAATCAACAACATTCCTTTACCAAGGAATAAGAAAGAGGTACAGGTGTTCTTAGGCCGAATCAATTTTCTAAGAAGATTTATTCCTAACTATGCTGAGATAGTTAGGCATATAACTAATATGCTGAGAAAGGAGAATGAAGTAAAGTGGTCCCAGGAGTCTAGAGATGCATTCACAAGGATAAAACAGGCATTTGCTGACGCTCCTGTGCTGGCAGGGCCAGATTACAAAAATCCATTTATGATTTTCTCGTTTGCTTCACCTCACACAATTGCTGGAGTGTTATTGCAGAAAAATGAAGAGGGATATGAACAACCTATAGATTTCTTCAGTCAAGTACTTTATGATGCTGAATTGAAATACAATATACTGGAGAAGCAGGCATATGCCCTGGTAAAGTCCCTGAAAGCTTTCAGAGTTTATGTTTTGCAATCTCACATTACAGCTTATGTCCCTACAGCAGCTGTCAAAGACAGTCTGGTTCAGGGAGACAGCGAAGGTAGAAGGGGAAGATGGATTGCAAAAATCCAAGAGTATGATTTGGATATAAGACCTACTAAGTTGGTGAAAGGACAGGGGCTTGCCAAGATGTTAACTGAATCAAATCATCAAGCTTTGGGCATTAATCTATCCATGTTAGCAAATGAAGAATCAGAAAAAGAAGAGGAGCAGCGAGGACTAGAAATGGCCACCCAAAAGGTACATGTGAAATATCTAACTAGTCCTTGGTACAAAGAAATTGTTGAATACCTTTTAACACTTAGCTATCCCCTGAGTTGTGATAAGATAAAGTACAGATCTATAAGAATGAAATCACAGAAATATGTAATTGCCAACGGACAGCTCTACTGGAGAGACCCTCTGGGTATATTGCTGTTATGCCTCACAGAAAATGAAGTGCATAATATAATGACATAATTTCATGAGGGGATATGTGGAAGAAATTACAGCTGGAGGGCTACAGCTCATAAAATCTTAAAGGCGGGTTTTTACTGGCCAAAATTGTATTCAGATACTTTTGCTTGGGTCAGAGCATGTGACAAGTGCCAAAGATTTGCAGAAAGACAAAAATTAGCAGCATTTCCCCTGATTCCCATTCATGTAAATGAACCTTTTCAGAAATGGGGATTAGACTTTATAGGAGAAATACATCCCCCATCAAGTGGCCAACATAAATGGATACTGACAGCAACAGACTATTTTACAAAATGGGTGGAAGCCATACCTACAAGAAATGCTACAGATGCTGTAATCATGAGGTTTATAGAAGATAATATCATATCTAGGTTTGGCTGCCCTGCAAGAATTGTAACTGACAATGCACAAGCTTTCAAATCTACCAGGTTTGTGAATTTTTGCCAAAGATATAACATCATCCTGACTCATTCTACAGCATACTATCCACAGGGAAATGGCTTAGCAGAATCATCTAATAAAACCCTGGTGAGAGCCCTGAAGAAAACAATAGCCGAGAATCAGAAGAACTGGGACTCTCAATTGAAGTTTGCTCTATGGGCAAATAGGATAACCAGCAAAAGAGCAACAGGGAAGTCACCCTATGAGCTGGTGTATGGGAGAGCTGCTGTGTTCCCTGTGCAATTGGCTTTGCCCTTGGCACATTTTATGCAGGAAAACCAGGAAGAACCTGATGACATGATCCGAAGAATTAATCAGCTGATAGAATTGGAGGAAACAAGGAACCAGGTAGATCAGAGATTGATAGAATACCAGGAAAAAATGAAGAATGTCTTTGATCAGCATGCAAAGGATAGGAGTTTTCAAGTTGGAGACCTGGTTCTTAGATGGGATGTTCGCAGAGTAGAAAAGGGCAAGCACGCTAAATTTGATCCTCTATGGTTCGGGCCATTAAAAATAGTAAAGCTGGGAAGAAACAACACCTTCTCTTTAGAAAATCTACAGGGTGATTTGTTGGATGCACCTGTGAATGACCAATTCCTCAAGCCATATTTTCAATTCTGACCCAGGCTGGAAATGCCCTACTATATATACTGTACATAAGTTGTTTTGGTTTTTAATCTTTATAAGGAAAAAGGATGCTGATAATTACCTGAAGGAGAAGCGCAGGGGAATGGAAGAACAGAGTGAACTATTTGGTGGTCTGCGTGTTCTCGACATGCCCGAGGACGAACATGTCGTCCCCAGATGGAGCCGATGTTGTACATATTCCCTCCTCCATTCAAATTTTGGCCACCAGTTCCTTTTAAAATCTATTTCCAATGTCTTTGTGGTCAAAAACCCCCATGTCGCACTCATCGCCGTCTTCTCCGCCCCGAAATACATTGTCCAAATTTTTAAAACCCGCATTTTAAATATATCGGGCCGAAGCCCCTAGGTCCCAAGCCCCTCCCCTTGTTACTGTCATACGACCCAAGCCCCAGGACCACAGGCCAAAAGAAAGAGGGGAGCTTATCGTTTGTGTTTCGAGCGCGATATCCACCGTCCGATCTAATAAAATCAACGGGGTGGTGAACGTTTATTATGGAGGGCCCCGCGCGCCTGAAACTGGTGGTTTTCCCCCGCACCACTCTCATCGAAGCAGCGGTATTTACTGCGGGGGCAGCGATCCCATAGAGAAAGCGCCGCATGTCGTTGGTACGGGTTCTAAAACCGCTTCCCCCGCGCGTTAATGCCTGTACAATCGCCGGGCAGCGGAATTTATGTAAATCGTTGGATCTCCCGATCTCTATCCAACAGCGGAGGTGTATCAGAACTGGCCACCCGTTAACATGCGTCCGCCATGACCTATGACCCGCCACCGTGTCGCTCTCACCCACTTCCACCCGTTGACTCCGTCGCCACGTCAATCCTCCATAAGTTCCCCGTACGCCCATGTGTCGTGCCCCCATGTTTCCGTGGTGTCATCCCATCGTATATATATATATATGTGTGTGTATGTGTGCATATGTTCTTATCCATACCCGTAGTTTTATTCACCCCTCGCGTCCAGACTATGTTACATAAGAAATTCGCGCTCCGCCTGTTTTAATCCACACCTTCACTGCTTCTCCTCCACCACTCTGCGTATATATTTTCCCTATCGACCATGTACACCTCGTCCTCGCCTCCATCCGTGCCTGTTTTCTCTAATGTTTTGCGGGTTTTGCAGGTTCCAAGATGACTAGAGGCCCCATAATTTATTGCCTCTATTGCAGAAGTTAAAAAGCTTAGGAAAGGACGAAATTCTGCCGGTAAAATTCAAAGAAGATGCCGAGGGTAGGTGCGAGAAATGACTGCCATTGAAGAAGACAAAGATATGGACATACAGAACCCTCTAGAGAAGTTCGCCCCGCATTAAAGATCCGGAATTCAAATCCAAAGTTAAAGGCCGAAGAGTACAGTACAGGAATGCAGATTATCTCAGGCCTCTCATGGCAGCAGATTTTCCCTCAGCTGAAGGAAACACATTGTATATATTTTATTATTTCTGTCTTGTATAAAAGGAGATTTTCATCTCCCAGCATTTATTTCTATAGGCAGATTGTTTAGTACAGTCATTTATAGTTAGTCATTCATAGAGTGGGCGCGAATGTTTTCCGCCATTTTATTCAAATTGTGTCATTAATGGTATTTCATCTACCTCCTCCTCTAGAATCCTCCATCTTTCCTATAAAGACCCGAAAAAAAGACATTGAAAGGGTTCCAGATTTCTATCAGCAAACTGTGCAGTGAAAAGGCTCTTGTATACATCTTGTAATATTTTCTGTATGAAGGTTCAGAGCCCGTAGGGTCTCAGTGAGGAGGGGTTATAACTGTAATGAGGATTCTGGTCTCTGGTATCTCACAGTATGTAATTTCTCTTATATGTTAATACAATATCTCTTTCATGCTATTTATCTTCTTGTATCATGTTCTAGAATGCGAGTGGCTCGCTAGTTTGTAGTAAAGATTCATCCTTGTTGATGCCCTTTCTGGAATTAGTCAAGCGCTTTAAATAGGCCTAGTCATGGTATGCTGTTCCATGTTCACTCTTTCCATACTTTCTGCTATATTAGTTGCTTGAGGAGGATGCTTTTAAAATTCCATTTTCATATAAGGATTCGTAAATTGGTGCGCCCTTATATGGTTCTGTTGTGTATCTGGGTATCAGTCTCATGCCAGCTAATATCTTCTTATGTTTCCTCACTGCACTCACTTCCTGATATTTGATTTCTGTGATATATTATCTGAACTGGCCCTCTTTACAGTAAGCGGTCTCTTAACTGTCTGATGCCTTTATATTGGAGTTTTACTTGATGTCCCTACATTGTTCTTGTCTTTGTACCAGCTTCTGAGAGAGATTGGTCCCTTTCAAAACTAATTTCCTTGTTCAAAACAAGAGATAGTAAGTGAGTTCTTGGACTGACAACCCAAACTATAAAGGGCTCCTTGCTATATTAAGATGTCCTAGGCACTGGTCTATGGCAACTCTAGACTGTCTCTAGGAGGGTGACAAAAATCATCCACAACAGGAGGCTTACTTGTTCAGTCGATTCAAAATGGCTCCTTCTGTCGCTTCTGTTGCAGCTTCAAATTCAAGCAGTTTGTGAGCTGAATGCTTCCTGCAAGAAAGAACATTGAAACAATAGAAGATGCAATAATATAGATATCTATTCAATAAATCATAAACCACATACATCAACTAAGATCTTACAATATGGAAAATGAAAGCCAATACAGATGCATGTAGGGAAAAATAAGAAGTACTCTTCATTGATGATAGAAGGGGAGGTTACAACCTAGTGACTGATTTGAAGTGACCTTCTAGCAGATTTCCCAAGCCTCATCATAGTATAAATCTCTCCAGCAGCAGCTTCACAAATCTAGCTCTCAATTGAAAATCCTCCAGAATTTCTCTACTCAAATTATTCCCTCTGAAACACTTATATCTGTGTTCAATTTATAGATGAATTGTAGGTTGTTTTGCAATCAATAAATTTTCAAAAATAGGCAAGACATGTTTCCATTCATGTAGATGTCAAATGGACACTTGGATCCGAAGCTTGACACATGTGAACTCTTCTAGAAGGCAATGGCCAAGTGGAGATTCCAAAACAGTGAGAATTTTTCTCCCAATGTGACCAACACACCTGTGAATGTCAGGAAGTGCTTTGCAGAGCAGCCTTGCATGGGGCTACATGCATATGCAACACACTTAGGCCCCTTAGAGCCTACTTTGGTGAGCTCTCATATGCTAAATAATAATATTCAAACGATAGAAACCTTTTCTTGATGAAAGTCTTGCTTGATTTGTCTTGTTTCTTGTCTTAGGGAATGTAGCAACTGAAATGATAGGGAATGATATACCCTTGATCATTGGTCGTGGAGATGATTCCCAGTTAACCAAGTCATTGGGAATGGTGCCCAAATTGACCTATAAAATCTTCGTATCTTGATTCTAAAATATGACAAATAGAGGAATCTTTACGAGATGTGCCTTTCACACATTTACGCCACATCAGTTGCAGGTGTTGGCTTTGCATCTTGATTCCAAAGCACTTAAGATAAAGGAATCTTCAAGAGATGTGTCTTTCACACATTTGCGTCACAAAAGTTGCAGGTGTTGGCTTTGAATATTGATTCTAAAATACGAAAGATAAATGAATCTTCAAGATGTGTGCCTTTCACACATTCATGCCATAACAGTTGCAGGTGTTGGCTTTGAATCTTGATTCAGAAGTACGCAAGGTGAAGGATTTTTCAAGGGATGTGCCTCTAAGTTTTTAACCCTATACAAAAATTATCTGTAAATGAATCTTAAAAAAAAATAAAATAAACAATAGTGAGAGCATAAACATAAAACATATATACATATAGATTTTCCCCTGGATCTCAAATCGGGACAACCAGCTTGATTTTTCATTATATTCCTTTTAGTGTTACGACACATATATATAGATGCTGAAGCATACATAAAACCCAATCCATTAACACTGGATTAGAACATAATTGTAGTTCCCTTGACCGGATCTATCAAATACCAGGGGCCGAAAACCATCATGCCCCAAAACCATGTGCAAACCCATGCACAAAACCATGGGCGGGTCCGCCCACCGAAAAATAAGGACCAAAAAATGTTTCTCGGGGTGTTGCCTCGGACCCCGAATAGGGGGGCTGCCGCCCCCCTATTACCCCCCTGCTGCGCCCGACGCAACATACAGGGGGGTCTATCAATCCCCCCTATGACCCCCCTGCACGTAACTAGTCGTGGAAAGAATATAACACATACCCAACATTCTCCCACTTGTTGTTTTCTTTCCGCAGGGGGCCATAGGAGAGCTGTGTCATTAGCCCAACTTTGCAACACCCATTGTTTCTCTACACCAAGAGAAATTCTTAGTGCTCACAGACTTTGTCAATGCATTTGCGACATTCTTCAAAGTGTCCACCTTTACCAGCAACACCCTTTTAGCCTCAACCATATATCTCACAAAGTGATATTGAACATCAATGTGCTTTGTCTTTGAATGATAAGCAAGGTTCTTAGCCAAGAAAATTGCACTGTGGCTATCACAGTCTATCCTTATAGCTTGTTGCACCAGCCCCATACTTGAACACAATCTCTACAACCAAACTACTTCCTTGCTTGAATGAGTGGCTGCTATGTATTCTGCCTCTGTAGTTGAAAGGGCCACTACAAATTATCTTTTACTCATCCAATTGACTGCACCTCCAAATAGGCTAAACACATACCCACTTGTAGATCTTCTTTGGTCTAGATCTCCAGCCCAGTCCGCATCAACAAAACCACAAATTTCCAACACTCTTTCCAATCCTGGTATTCCCTGGTAGCACAAGCCATAATCACTAGTGCCACGCAAATATCTGAAAACCCGCTTTACTGCTGTCCAATGCTCCTTCTGCGGGTTTGACATAAACCTGCTCAATACTCCCACTGCATGTGCAATGTCTGGTCTAGTACAGACCATTGCATACATCAGGCTACCCACTGCACTTGCATATGGAACACGGGACATATCCTCCTCTTCTTCTTGTGTCTTGGGACACTGTTTAGCAGACAACTTTACACCTACAAGAATCATAACATTTACCAGTTTACTATCCTACATATTGAACCTCTGCAATATAGTCTCAACATATTTCCTCTGGTTTAACCAGAGCTTCCTCTTTGCCCGATCTCTCTTAATTTCCATGCCCAAAATATAGTTTGCAGCACCAAGATCCTTCATGTCGAATTTGGAGAACAGTTGGGTCTTCAAATCTTGGATATTTTCTTTGTTATTTCCAATCAACAACATATCATCCACATACAAGACCAAATAAATAATATGGTCACCAATTAATTTAAAATAAACACAATGATCCTCCTTTCTTTTGGTGAAGCCAAGTCCCCGTATATTGGTATCAAATTTCTGATACCACATCCTTCGTGAATGTTTTAACCCATATAGAGACTTCTTTAACCTCAATACCAGTTCTTTATTTCCCTTCAACATAAAGCCTTTAGGTTGTTTCATGTAGATCTCCTCTTCCAGATACCTATGAAGAAATGTTGTCTTCACATCCATCTGTTCTACCTCAAAATCAAATGCAGTAGCAACAGATAAAAGTAATCTAATAGAAGTAACTTTGGCAACAGGAGAAAAAATATCACCAAAATCAATTCTCGGCACCTAGGAATAACCTTTTGCTACCAACCGAGATTTTTATTTCTCCACCTTGCCTTCTACATTCATCTTCTTCTTAAACACCCATTTTCTCTCGATGGGATTCCTTCCAGCCGGCAACTCCACTAGATCCCATGCCTCATTTTTATGCAAGGATGCCATTTCATCAACCATGGCCTCCTTCCAGAGTTTTCCATCCTTTGAATCTACCGCCTCCCTGACGGTTTTGGGATCATCGTCAGTTATAGTTAAAACAAAATTTGAATAGAAAGTAGATGGACTATACCTTTCTGGTTATCTTCTTTCCTGAACTGATCTTCTCACAGCTGGAGTTTGTGGCTCTCTTCTGAGTCTTCTTCTATTGTAGAATCCGATTCATCCTCCTTTAGCTCAAACTTTATCTTCTCAGGTTCCTTTGGTAGGAATTCATGTTTAACAACATCTTTCACCTCTCTAAACACCACATCTCGACTGTACACAACCTTCCTTGTTTTTGGGTTCCAAAGCTTGTAACCCTTTAAACCATCCTTATACCCAATAAAGATGCACCTTTCAGATTTATTATCCAACTTGATCCTTTTCTCCTTTGGAACATGTACATATGCATCACATCCAAATACCCTCAGATGTGAAAGAGAGGGTTTCTTACCAGTCCATACCTCATGTGGAGTCTTATCCTCCAATGCTGATGAAGGTGATTTGTTAACCAAGTAACATGCAGTCTCCACTGCCTCTGCCCAGAATTCTTGTCCTAACCCGGTACCACTGAGCATGCTTCTTGCCTTTTCCATCAGTGTTCTATTCATTCTTTCTGCAACTCCATTTTGCTGAGGTGTGTATGGAGTAGTCTTTTGCCGTGCTATACCACACTTCTTACAAAACTCTTCAAATTCCTTCTTGCAGAACTCCCCACCATTATCTGTCCTCAGCACCTTTATCTTCTTCTATGTCTGGTTTTCCACCAGAGCCTTAAATTCTTTAAATCTGTCAAAGACTTCAGATTTCTTCCTCAAGAAATATATCCATGTATTCCTTGAGAAGTCATCTATGAATGAAACATAGTACACAGACTTTCCCAGTGATGGAACTGACACAGGCCCAAACACATCACCGTGCACAATTTCTAATATCTTGTTTGCCCTCTTAGCACCAGAAGGAAAACTCACCCGATTCTGCTTCCCATATACACAATGTTCACAGAAATCGAAATCCAGAGAACAATTAGACATACCTTCTACCATACCATCTCTATGCAGTATCCGAAGGCCCTTCTCTCTAATATGTCCAAGCCTTTGATGCCATAGCATGGTCTTTTCTCCAGAGACAGCTAGACTTTCCGTCCCACTTTCAGGAACCACAGAACTGTTACACCCATCAATAACAGTGCTACCTTGTAGCTTGTACAGAGTTCCAGTCTGAACTCCCCGCATTAATACCAGTGCTCCCCGAACCATCTTGTAGGCATCTTTCTCGAACACTTTTTTTACACCTGCATCATCCATCTTGCTTACAAAAATCAGATTTCTGGCCAATGCAGGAATATGCAGAACACCAGGAAGTGTTCTAATCCTTCCACCTTGCAGCTTCAACTTGAATTTTCCATGTCCGACGATTCTGGCCTTCCTATCATCCCCTAGGAAGACATCACCACCATCATATTTCTCATACTCGCAGAACCACTCCCTATGGGGAGTGAAGTGAAAGGATGCACCTGAGTCAATCAACCATGACTCATGATCTATATGTGTATTTGAAGAAGAAGCCAAATACACATCCCCACCTTCATCCGAGGTGGTTTTTGCCTCTGCAGAAGGAGCATCATCAGATCCCTTTCCTTTCTCAGGAGCTTTAGATCTATAGTCATTTTTGTAGTGCCCTTCCTTTCCGCATTTCCAGCACACCTTTACAAACTTTCCAAGAGATTTAGATCTCCCACTTGAAACCTTATTCTTGTTTCTGTTCTGGGACCTTTCTCATATAGATACGGCATCTCCATTCTGACCCTCCATATTTCTCCGTCTCATTTCCTCCGACAGCAAGGTTGAGACAATGTCATCAAAATTCAAGGTAGTTGTATTACTACCTATTGCAATAACCAGATTGTCCCATGAGTCTGGTAGAGAACACAAAAAACTGATGCACTTATCTTCATCTGAGATTTTAATATCAACAGATGACAGCTAACTTACCAAAATATTGAAGGCGTTTAGATGCTCTGTCATCGAGTCTCCATCCTTCATCCTCAGGTTATACAGCTTTTTCCGTAGGAACAATTTATTCACCAGAGACTTAGATTGGTAAAAAGTCCCTAGCTTGTCCCACAAGGTCTTTGCCGCAGTTTCCCCAGATACATTCAACAATACTGAATCTGAGACACACAATTGTATTGTGCTCTTTGCCTTCCGATCCAGCTTCTTCCAGTCTTCATCAGACATTGTCGTTGGTTAAGTACCTGGATCTACCGTGATCCACTGATCCTTATCCACCAGCAGATCCCCCACCTTGAGCTTCCACAGCTCAAAACTCTAACCATCTATCTTCCCACCGCTCGCCATCTTCTTTCACCGCAAGAATCGATCCCACAGATCTTCCATTGAACAGGGTCTACCTCAGGCTCGAGCAAAAAACCCCTCAGTAGCAAAGGCGTCCCCTTGAAGTTGAAACTTCTCTGATACCAAATCTAGGTTTTTAACCCTATACAGAAATTATCTGCAAATGAATCTTAAAAAATAGAAAATAAACAATAGCGAGAGCATTAAACATAAAATAGATATACACAGAGATTTTCCCTTGGATCCCAAATTGAGACGACCAATTTGATTTTTCATTATATTCCTTTTAGTGTTACAACATATATATATACATTCTGAAGCATACATAAACCCCAATCCCTTAACCCTAGATTAGAACATAACCATAGTTCCCTTAACCAGATCTATAAAATACCAGGGGCCGAAAACCATCATGCCCCAAAACCATGTGCAAACCCATGCACAAAACCATGGGCAGGTCCGTGCACCGAAAAATAAGGACTATTTTTTTTTTTCCCGGCGCATTGCCCCAGACCCCGAACAGGGGGGCTGCCGCCCCCTACTGTGACCCCCCTTCTGCGCCCAGTGCAACGTACAGGGGGGGCTATCGCCCCCCCTGTGACCCCCACATGCGTAACTAGTCGTGGAAAGAATATAACACATACCCAACAGTGCCGTTTTAGACATTTGCATTTCCGCAGTTAAAGGTGTTGGATTTGCATCTTTATTCCGAAGTACGAAGGGTGAAGGAGTCTTTAAGGGATGTGCCTTTTAGACATCACATTGTAGTAGTTGTAGATGATGGATTTGCATCTTGATTCTGAAGTACGAGAGGTGAAGGAGTATTCAAGGGATGTGCCTTTTCAGACACCGCATTGCAGCAATTGTAGATGATGGCTTTGCATCTTGATTCCGAAGTACGCAAGGTGAAGGAGTCATGGGAGGATATGCCTTTTAACGATAGTTACAGACAGTTGATGATAAGTAAAGCTTGATGCTTTTGGAGGACCAAAAGTTCCTCAGTGGGGAGGAATGATCTAGGTCGATTAAACAGGTACAAGTACAAATGGCTTGAGTACAAGGCTCAAAAATAAAAAATTTTGAAAGTCTCTCGAACCAGTTTCAGATTGTAGATCTCGTCATTTTGATTCCAACGGACTCAATTCCGAGTTCGTATGAAGAAGTTAGGAGCGGTCAAAGTTTTGGGTTGACTTGGTGACTTGTAGCCTTAAGGAAGGCACAAATTCGACTTTTCTCGGGTCATCGGATTTCGGCAAGCTTAGGCCATATCCCGAGCAAATTTGTGGCCTCATTAAAAATACTCCTACGACCCTTTTCAATTTTTTTTTAAAAATGGCTAATTTGTTTTAATAAAACAAAAATATATTAAAAAATGGGCCGGCGGGCCATGACTCCCGTCAGACCCCACGCACTTGGGCAAACCATATACATATATGTTATATAACATATATTTGAGGCTGGCGGGAGTTGAACCCATGGTCGGCCCGGCCCACGCGGCAGCCTCTCCATGCAATGAGAGCCACCGCCATATGCAGCCCCCATAACATACCAACCACCTCGTATTTAATATGGTGCAGGGTTCTAGAATTTAAATCCATGGTTTAAAAAAAAAAACGAATTTCGAATATTAAATGAAGGGGGCGGGGTTTGACCACCCGACCCCCACCCTTCAAATTCTGATCATAACCATATTTCCCAACAGCCTCGTTTGGAAAACCCCCCCCAGATTTTTATACTTAAACCCAACATTTGCAAGTGCTCCCAGGGGCCATGGAGGAGCAGAGAGCACACATGAATTTCAAGGTTTTAATATTTTTTTATTGTAGGTCATGTGGAACCATGAGCCAGAAAACAGGCAAGTGGAACCTTGATTGAGCCCAACTTTCAGGAGGGCGAAATTTTGACTTTGTCCAAATGGGACAAATTTTGTCATTTTTACACTACTCGACGCACGAGTCTGATGGCGTGCTCAGTTTCTCCATCTGATTTTTCAAAATTTCAGCCACTTTTGGAAGTGGATTATGCAAGTGTCATATTTCTACGTGTGAGCAGTGGTTTTCACATTTTTCAAGGTCACAAATTTGATGGTCTTTTTAGATTCAGCCGCAGAGCAACTCAGCTTTCAGCAAATGTCAGCATGAGGTATATGCTATGGATTTCATGTACTTCTTCATTTCTTTCTCTTTGAGATGCATTATGTCTTGCACATCCCGGTTGATACATGAGTCGTGGGATCTTGCCTTGCTTTGTTATTGATGTACTTTCAGCTATGGATTTGTGTTATGTATGAGATCCCTTTTATGCCATATTGGCAGGATGTTCAATTTCATATGTGTGTTGTTTGAGATCCCTTGTTTGCCAAGATTGGCAGGATACTCATAGTTATTACATGTGAACTTTTGTCAAACTGATAGGAGTCTTTCGTTATGTATGAGAGTTCCACAATGGAACATCTTTTAAAGAAGTCCACCACTCCTGCATGAGGGCATTTTTCCTTGTATGTCATAGGAAAGTGCATCCATGTACATCTTCTTCTTACAACACATAATGCAGCGGCCTACACCACTTTGACACCGAGGCCCAGAGATGTAGTCCCTCCTGGACGAACTTTGTTATCAAATGACGTGTTCTTATGATTGCTGATCTTGTCATATTATGTTCCTCTTATTGACAACATACGCTTATTCATTTATGTTCTTTAACGTCTTAATTAAATGAAATTCTAATTATCAGCCGAAGTAAAAGGTCTTGGTTAAGGGTATCAAGAATTTACCCTGGATCACCCCCCTCAAAGTTTATACTCAAGGTATTTGTTAACCTGACATGTGCCCTATCACTTGGGTCTAAAACTAGAATTTATCAACAATTTTCCAAGAGTAAGCATGGCTTACTAGGTCTTACAATAGTATGCCAAGGATTTTTTTTAAGAATTCAAATATTATGCCTATGTACAGTATTATATGCTATTATTTTGATTTGAAAAGTTATATATATAGAACATAAGGGAATATTAAAAAAACATGCAATTTAATATTAAAATTGGTAAATTTTTGGCAAATATTTTTCATTTAATCATATGTATGTAAAAAATAGATAATGTTTTAACTAAAAAGGTGAATATTTTTTACAAAAATGCCCAAAAATACCTAATTGGCGAAATTTCACCCCTAAAATTTTCCTTGCAATATGCCAATTTACATCTAATAATTGAACTCATAAAATTTATTATTATTATTATTATTATTGTTGTTGTTATTATTGCTCTCCTAACCTATTTTCTTACCTTGTCGTTGTCCTTCTCTAATCAACCATTGTATGTATCCTTAGTTTCTTTAAGGCTAAATAGATCTCACTTCACCATGTAGCAAGCTCTGAGGCTTTCTTCCATACTTTCACCAAAGGCTCCTCAGCTTACTTCCATACTTTCACCAAAGTATCCTAAGCTTGAAATATAAAAGCTTCCATTACCAGTTGAAGTTACTCATAAGTTATGCTAAACCTTCTCACAAGGAATTCCTACACCAGCTGCGCACCATCATCGTCAACTCTGCTTCCCATACTAACATTGACCTTTGCAGGACTTTCTTTAACACATGGATGTCTGTAATTTTCTTCCTTTCTAGAGTTGGATGTTTCAATAGCAGTAGTCTACTTGTTAGACATTTTGGAGTTGACATGACACAAATGCCATGGATATTTAGACAACCTTGATTAATTGACAATTTCATTTTCTGTCTGTTCATTTTTCAATTGTTTTACAACTCTCTCAATTTCTTCACAGCTATGCAATCAATTCTTCCTTCGTGCCAAAAAAATCAAATGCTCTCTCCGGGCCAAGGATTTCAAACACCATCCCATTTTCCATCCAATTCTCTGCATCATAAGAGGCAGCTCCCCTCAACAACCATGGTTTCCTCAGACTCAACAAGTTCACAGTGTCTTCCTCGGCATTAATTTTGCAATAGTTTATTTCTATTGGTTTGAGGTTTTCTAGCCAGTATTCTGGTTGTTGTTTTATCTAGGTTTCCAGGTCTGGGTAACTAGGTGAGCACATACTCAAGATTTTTTTTTTTTTTTTGTGATGATAGTTTTATATTCAGAATTTTCTGTGAAAAAATATTGTGAAGTATTTTGAACCAACCAACTGATGATAGTTTTATATTCATAATTTTTCAATAATAATTACATGTGAAAAAACATTGCAAAGCATTTAGAACCAACTAGTTTTATCTTTTAGAGTGAATCTTGATTATCTGTAAAAGTTTTTTTTTTGTTTTGTTTGTTTATTTGTTTTTGTTTTTGTTTTTTTTTTTATCTGCAAAGAATGACTCCTATATTTTCAGAGTTTCATCCTATCAGTTGTAAGAATTTTGAAAATCTGTAACCATGCATGACTATATAACTCAATGCTAGTGTTGCTTTGTACTTATTGTATATATAGACTGAATCTATATGGACATTTCTATCTAGTTAAATACCCTTCTGTTTGCAAGATTGATTTATCTTTTAAGATTTTGCATTTGTGTGTTGTATGCATCAAATATTTCTATTCCCAATTTTTCTATGCACATCAATTATCTAATTTAATATTATTGTCTGCTAAGTTAGTTTATGTTTTAAAAATGTGCAGTGTTGTATGTAGCAAAATATTCTATTACAGGTTTAGGTGTTTTGACATATCCTTGTGTGTTAGGTTATTTATGTTTTTAAATTTTGCAATGATATGTTGTTGTAAGCTTTTTATTACAGTTTTTGGTTTGCAGGTTCATTTTGGCTGCAGAAATATTCTCTCCATCATAATATCATTGTGTTTGATATCTTGATTTATGTTTTAAATTTTGCAGTCACATGTTTTATCATTTTGTAGCAAAGTATTTTATTACAAGTCTTTCTTTGAACGTTCATTTAGTTGCACATGGAACTATTGTAGATGTAGTCAATATTACAATACTGCACCTGTTAATATCAAAAATTGGATTGAATCACATAGAAATCGTCTATATCTATCTTCTTAAAGTATAAAGAAAATAAAAATAATATTATATTCATTTTTCTTATTTTTAAAATGTTTTTTTAAATAAGATAAATGTAAGTAATTGTGCTTATAATTCACCTATATTATTATTTTGAATAAACTTTAAAATATGATATATAAGCAAAATATGTATCTAACTATCAACATACACCAACGTTGGTTGTTTTCATATATTTAAATTGTGAATCTCTAGAATTTTGAAATCACAACGGTTTCAAAATATCTTATCATATTTAATTTATAAATTATAAATTAGTGTAAAAAATTTGTACAGGATTAATCCTATAGTACGAGATTAATTCTATATCTTTAGCTGTGAGTGTACAAATTTTGAAGCCTATATGATAAGATAATCAACAAAATAATTGACTTAAATACAGAAGCATTAACTTAGTATAAACCTAGTATAGTTGGTCCGATAAACCTTGGTCTATTTTGAGATATGATAGCTCATCATAAAATAAGATAATATTGATACTAAAATAAACATTGTTATTTAAATATTAGGTAAATTTATGATAAAATAAAATAATATTTATATTAAAATAAATATTGTTATTTAAATATTAGGTAAATGATGGAATGAGTTTGATTGAGAAAATTTGAAATTTGTTTAATTAAATTTAATTTAAAATCATTTATTACAAATTTTAAAAAATTTCAAAGAGAATTAATTAAAAAAATATTAAAACAATTTAAAAAATAAAAATTTAAAAACAATTTAAAAAACAATTATATATATATATATATATATATATATATATATATATATATATAGTTCACAGGGTTTTAGATAAATGGTGATATGGTGCTTTGTTAAGGAACTGGATATGAAGTTATCTGTTCAATTCTTCACCTCAATTGAAGTGATAAATAGACATGATGAAGATGTAGTCTTGTCAAGCTTACAAAAAAACAACGGCCTCACCCAAGGCGCCTCGAAAAGCCATTCTGGGAATCAGATAGCCTCAACCCAGAATCAGTCAACCTTATCCAAATCACCTGAGAGATCTTCGGTCGGGCCATTATGTTATATATATATATATATAATAATTTTGTTAATATATTTTTATTTTTATTTATTTTAATGTTTATTTATTTATTTATTTTTACTATTTTATTTTTTAATTTAATTTAAATTATTATTTCAATTTTCTTGGTTTTAATTTTAATTTTTAATTTTTAAACTTAATGATTTAAAAAACAAAAATTATTGTTAATTTTATTTTTATTTTTTATTTTAATTTTATTTCAATTTCAATGTTTTATTTATTTATTTTAATTTAGTAATTTATTTGTTTGTTTATTTATTTATTTTATCTAATTTTTTTCTTAAATTATGCTTTTTTTAATATATTTTTTATTTTTTATGTTTTAATATATATATATATATATATATATATATATATATATTAATTTGTTTTTCTTTCTTTTATAGTCATTACCTTTATGTTTTAATATATATTTTTTATTTACTTGTTATTATTTCATTAATTTTTTTTTAATATTTTAATATTTGTTTTGTATTGTATTTTTCATTTTTATCTATTTATTTATTGTTTTGTCTTGTTTTATTTTATTTTACAAGGTTCATATCTATCCTCCATTGCTAAAAAATGTTGAAAACTTAACCCAAAAAAAAAGAAATTATTCTAGCATCAACACTTTTTGTTTTTAGGGTGTTTTTTCACAAAACAATTGACTTTTATTGTCACTCTTAAAAATTGTTGAAAATTTACCCCAAAAAAAGCGTTATTCCAACATCAACCATTTTCGTTTTTGAACTATGTTTTCATGATTTTTAGATATACAAAAAATAAAAGATAAAACCTTCTTAAATAATTCAACTACTTTTAAATTAACTTCTTTGTAAATATGCAAAGAGAAATACCTTTCAAAAAGATTGCAAAGATAATCGAATTTCTGGCAACATCAATTTAAAATTGACATTTTCTACATGGATCTTTTTACGTGCAAAGTCCATTAATTTCAAGTCTCCCATTATCTTAATTTTGTTTATGCCTTTTGGATAGGACAAAGAAAAGAAGAGTCGATGATGTAAATTCAAGCTTGGAGTTTTGGATTTGGAAAAGAAAAGAAGAGTCTATGATGTTGTAAATTCAATTTTGGAATTTTACTTATGCATAATGAATGTTGAATATGGAAACAATGATTTATAAAATTGACACCACTCTTCGATGTTTGGCTACTGCGATCAAGCAAGCAAGACCTCAGGGAATATCAAAGTCTAATTATGGAATCATTAGAACTTTCTACTATTTTGACTTAGATTTCAATTTATACTTATTAATATCTCAAGAAGTCATGTTGTTTTTGGGACTACATTGTTTCAAAGATAAAATTGAGTTACAAATGCACCAAATATTATATACCATAATAGTTTGAAACATCCCATACTTCTTTATTGAGGTAATCATTATTGTGTGAATTTCTCTTGACTTTATTCCAAGCCCTTTTCGAATTCAAAGCCCACTCTTGAGCTATGTAGGGACAAGAAAAAATGAGGAGAGAAACATCTTAGAGCACATGTTTTTGGATCAAATCCTAAGGAATATCAAAGTTCAAAAGTGGCATAATTGGAATTTTCTATTTTTTTGTTTGCGTTTCAACTTGTATTCATTATTTTCTCAACAAAGGACTTTATTGATCAAAAAAATAAAAAAAATGAGTTACAAACCCACCAAATACCATATATCATAATTATTGGAAAGAGGTCATACTTCTTAATTCAGGTATCTTTTAACCATTATTGTACGGATTTATCTAGGCTTAGTTTATTCCACATTGCCTTTAGATTAAAGGATTTTGACACAAAGGTCCACTCTTGAGCTATGTAGGGACAAAAAAAACAAAAAGGTGAGAAACATTCTTACCATCATATTTACAAAGAGCAAATTTGTTTGGCCCATCCACCCCTTCTTAATACCATTGTTTTAGGGAGGGACCTTGTTTTTCAACACTCGTCACAAAATAAATTTTCATTGTAAAAGGACCATGAATTTTCATGATATGATTACACCACCAAATTCCTCTTCCATCTATATGCAACTCTATCAGAAGATTGCATCCTAGTTTAACTGTAAACTCTCCTACATTAGGATGTTTTGATGGACAACATTGGTCTTTATCCTCATTGCATACTCTTATGAAATTAGAACACAATTGAGCAATATAGATTTCACATTCCTCGGCCTCAGGCTAGACAAGCCCAAGTCCACTTCTGATTTCCATATATGCCTACCAAATTATCAAGGATGTTTCACTTTAGCATTAGATAAAGAGTAAATTCTTGCATGACAAAGATACTTAAGAAGGTTGTTAGAGAGGTGACATGAATCATTTGCTCCCGACGGAGGGCCCTCCCTAATTTTGAACTTATTAACTTGGCCCACTATTGAAATAATGCAATCACCAATTTGAGGAAAATGAGTTATTAATTCCTTCCATACAATTGAATTGTTCTTTTAGGACGTTTTAGGCAACATATACCATTCTTCCATAGGAAATCCATTTAAGTATCGTGATCTCATAATTCTTCCCCAAATGAAAGAGTTGTGGGTGAGGGAATTTAAGATTCTAGTTGTTTAAGGATTGTGAGAACAAATAAATGTTTAGAGGCCCCAACATCCCAATATATTCGGGTTTTCTATATTTTACCATTCACCAATGAAATGCCTTCATGTGAATTATCTACAAACCTCAATAAGTGGAAACTTACCCTTCTTATTTTTGGAAGGATTCCCTTTGCAACATTTACTGAATTCCATAAAATAAGGATGCTTTTTGACACAAACTTGAGTATGATAAGGCATCCACCCCTTGATAGAAATCCGATAACCCACAAAGATATTCTAGCTTCAACCTTCTTTTAAATCCACAATGTGTCAACATTATTTCAAGAATTCAATTTTAGAAAAAATCCTATATACTTAAAACCTTATTAGATTTATCATATGGCCCCATGACTGTGAGGCATTATAAATTTTCAAACAACACCTAAATAGTCAATCTAAATTTATCAAATTTTCCATGGAGGTTGAGGTAAATTGTATCATTCCCTTTTTTGTTGTTCTTGTAACCCAAAAAAGGACGGTTCCATTTCCCATTAGGTGTATCAAGAAAAGGCATACATAAAAATACCTCCATGTCAATTCCCACCATCATCCAGCCCAACAACCCTCGGTTTTGAACACTTTTCCACCATAGCCTTAAGAATTTATGATAAAGACCATTTGGAAGGAGGGAAAACATATCTCCTCAGTATGTTAATGAAAAATGACTACATGAAGGACCAAAGCAATAGGGTCTTTTAGAATGCTAATAAGGCGCCTAAGGAAAAGGACATGAGCAATCAAGTGGCCAAAGTATATCTCCCCTACATCCTAGGAACTATAGAAAAACTAATGGAATTCTAATAAGGATCCTAAAGAAAACAAGGACATGAGTAATCAAGTCACCGATGTTTATCTCCCCTACATCAAAGGAACTACAAAAAAACTAACTAGCATTTCGAAGAAAAAGAACTTTATGGCTACCCTCAAACCTATTAAAAATATTTGAAGCTCTCCTAGATCTATCAAGGATTCCATATGGTATATATGTCTAGTATGGTATATATTTTTTAAAAGAATTGAAAAGTTGTTTTTTTTAGTTTAATTTTGTATATTATAATGTATATATAAAGAAAAAAATATAAAATATAAAAATAGTTCGTTTTTTGTTTTGAAACATCACTGAATCTTAATGAAACAGTTGATCAAGTCCATTACCCCGTGTGTGTCCATGAAAACTTTGGAAATAACATTATTTGAATGAAAATGGATGACAAATAAAAATTGGAATAACTGATTTTTTTTTTTTTTTTTTAATACTTTTTCCCTTGTTTAAATTTATTTGTAATATGAGATTTAGTTATAATCAAATTTAAATTTTATAAAATTTTGAAATTTAAATTTTATGTAATTAAAATAGCAATAGAAGAAATTAAATTAAATTAAAATTTTTTATATTTTTTCAAATTAACATTAATTTAAATTTATGAATATATTTTAATTTAAAATAGTTTGATTAGATTAATTAAATAATAAATAAATTTATATAACATCATACAATGAAAATGGATGATAAGTAAAATTAAGAATAATGAGAAATGTATATTCCAAAATTCCAACAACATTTTCATTTTCTTGAATTGAATTTATTTTTTACAATTTTTTCCATTGTTTAATTTTTTTTGTGATATGAGATTTATTTCCAATCAATTTTTAATTTGAAATTTAAATTTTATAAAAATATAAATATAAATTTTATAAAATTAAAATTGCAAAAGAAGTTAAATTAAAATATATATTTTTTATACTTTTTCAAATTAACTTTATTTAAATTTGGAGTTGCCTTTAATGCGACTTTTTGAAGTTTATCGTGGATTTTTGGCAAAATTCGGCGAAAAGATTTGAGGTGAAATCTTGATTTTTTCTATTTAAATTGGTTTTTTTGACTTCATATATGGATTCAACATGCTCAAAAACCCCTAGGGCACTTAGATTGTGCAAAGTTTACCTATCAAACTTGTAATTTCAAGGATTTCCTGCCGTATTTTAAACAAATTAGATCGGAAAAATAAATCTGAAATTTTTTCAAAAAGTGGCATTAAAGACAACTCGTTTAAATATAGATACATTTTAATTTAAAACCAACCTAGATCCATCTTAACTCTGTATCTACCAAGTGTTGAGAGAGATCAAATATTTTTCACTCAAAATATTTGAACTCTCTCAATCCTTGGTAAGTCCCAAGTTAAAATGGATCTAGATTGTTTATTAAATTGCATTGTATTTATAGTGAAAAATATTTAATCCAGGGGAAAAAATGTAGTAGTAAAAGACCTTAGAAGAAGAAGAAAAAAAATCATCATTATTTTGCAAAATCTTTTTGATAATTTATTTATATTTTATAAAATTTCCAATAAATAATTTTAAGTTTAATTTAAATAAAACAATTTCAAATTTCCACAATAAGACGGATTCTATAATTATTCTAATAGAGGTCTCAAGAGATAGTTCACTTGGTAGAGTCTATTGGGAGGTCAAATCTGAAAACTTTTCAAAAAGTGGCATTAAAGACAACTCGTTTAAATATAGATACATTTTAATTTAAAATCAACCTAGATCCATCTTAACTCTGTATCTACCAAGTGTTTAGAGAGATCAAATATTTTTCACTCAAAAGATTTGAACTCTCTCAACCCTTAGTAAGTCCCAAGTTAAAATGGATCTAGATTGTTTATTAAAGTGCATTGTATTTATAGTGAAAAATATTTAATCCAGGGGAAAAAATGTAGTAGTAAAAGACCTTAGAAGAAGAAGAAAAAAAATCATCATTATTTTGCAAAATCTTTTTGATAATTTATTTATATTTTGTAAAATTTCCAATAAATAATTTTAAGTTTAATTTAAATAAAACTATTTCAAATTTCCACAATGAGATGGATTCTATAATTTTCCTAATATAGGTCTCAAGAGATAGTTCACTTAGTCGAACCTATTGAGAGGTCACCAGGTCAAATCTCCTTAACAACCGCCCTAAAAAAATCATTTACCTAATATTTAATTAACAAAATTTATTTCAACTTCAATATTATCCTATTAATTCTTCTATTTTATTTTATATTTTATGATTAGTTTATCACACCAATTATATACCATGATAATTCTTTTGTATTCAACTCATCTATTCAATTAGGATCTGATCATATTATCTTATCATATAGGGTTAAAAGATTGTACACTCACAATTAAAGATATAGAATATAGAATTAATGCTGCACAATTTTTTCACAATAATTTATAAATTAAATATGATAAGGGATTTTGAATTTGGTATAATTTCAAAACTCTAAAGATTCACAATTTAAACATACGAAAACAAAAAATATTGGTGTATGTTAATAGTTAGGTAAATATTAGAGATCTTATTTTAAAGTTGATTTAAACTAATAATATAGATCAACTATAAACACATTTACTTAAATTCATTTTATTAAAACAAAAACATTTTAACAATAAAAAAATACATATCATATATTTTTCCTTTCTTGATATTTAAGAAGAGAGATATAGACAAATTCCATGTGATTTCAATCTGACTTTTTATATTAATAGGTGCAATATTGTTGTTTTGAGTACATCTACAACATTATAGGCTAAAAAGTCATATCATATATTTTTCCTTTCTTGATATTTAAGAAGAGAGATATAGACAAATTCCATGTGATTTCAATCTAACTTTTTATATTAATAGGTGAAATATTGTTGTTTTGAGTACATCTACAACATTATAGGCTAAAAAGTAGATCATGGCTTGGCCTAAGGATTGTATTTTCTCATCAGAGATCATGAGGAGGTCATCTTTGTAGTACTCGTAGGAGGCATTGATGCCCATCTACCAGGGGTTTCCCATGTTGTTCACAGTGGAGGATTGATAGGTTTATACTTTGTTGCTACACACCATTTTATTTGAACAACGGATCTTTTTTTTGGGTATATAAAGCGTTGACAAGAACCAGCACCCTGCATTCAACATGATAGCCTGATTTCCCAGTCGATGAAGGTGATGCTTGGAATAACGCCACAGAGCAAAGGAGTTAAGGCAAATGAAGATGCATTGAAATGCACTGAAATGATTGCAAGAGAGATTCAAGACTTAAAAGTGCTTTCATGTTTTTATGTGTAAACTTCTTTTATACAAAAGCAAATGCAAAAACTTATATATATATATATATAATTAATGCATACTCACAAATGCCAACATTCCAATCAACACACAAGGACACTAAACAAGATAAAAGCGAATGTTTATGCAACCATATGAACATGAAAACCAACAAGATAAAAGCGAATGTCTATGCAACCATATGAAAATGAAAACCAAAAATATAATAAAAAACTTACAACATATCACTGCAAAATATAAAAAATATAAATCAAACCAACACACAAGGCCACTAAACATGATAAAATGTCTTTTTACCGGAATAAATCTGCAGAACAAAACTTGTAATAGAATACTTTGCTACATACAACACTCCAATTCATAGCAGACAAGAATATTGAACTACATAAATGTATGTGCAGCTAAATGAATGTGCACATCAAAACAGGGAATGGAAACCTTTTGGATACATACAATGCACAACTGCAAAATCTTAAAAGATAAATCAACCTTGCAAACAAAAGGGTATTAAGCTAGACAAAAATTTCGAAATAGATTAAGCCTATATACAATAAGTACAAAAAAACACTAGCATTGAGTTATATAATCATGCATGGTTACAAAAATTCAAAATTATTACAACCAATAGAATGAAACACTGAAAACATCAGAGTCATTACAAATTCACCCTCGAGAAATTAAGAGTAATAACAAATTGAAAAGAAAATCATTTATCAAATTCACGTCCAATACCAAATGTCCATCACAATGATTTATCTAGGCATAAAATACCTGCACTCAAGACAGGGTGGGAAATATATTATGCCTCCGTTGTTCTACGCACACTGCAAGGTTCCACTCACATCCCCATCGTCCCTTTAGAACTTCTTTGAACGTGTGTCCTACGAGCCCCACTTGCATTTCACCGAAAAGCTCTGGGTTTTTCTATTGTCTTCAATGCATTTCTTCAATGAAATCATCTCTGATACTGCCATGGAAACCATTTCCTAAAAATATGCAATATGCTTTGAATGAGCAAATAGTAAAATATTGGACTTAAATGCTTTAGAAGTTAAATGTTCGCAATTGTGCCTGCTCAAAGTACAAATGCGTTCTATCGGAAATTTAAACAATGAAGGCCATTCCATCCACCATTCACTTGGACTTCATTTCTGTCAATGTACTTCATCATCAATGAAGAGGTAATTCTTTCACACACATGATTTGAAGTGAGAATTTGATGATCAATTACTTTCCGTTACGACAATACAATGGTAGCCACTTTAAATCCGTAACTAACGTCACTGGCTCTCTTTTCTCCATATTTTCGATATCTCAATAGCTCTATCTCTTCAACCTTAGTTGAATTTGCAGGGCTTGGACCCATATCTCAATGACGGCGAAAACACACAGGAAATGACAAAACCCTAGATGGTAAGAAAACCTAGAATCATAAATATGAGTATAGAATTTCACCTTCATATTCTTCCTTTGGGCAATCTTTAAAATTGTCTATCCTCAACTCCTTTTTCCGTCAACAACAACTATGGTCTCTAACCTTGTGCTATGATTAAGGTTTTAGTCTATCATTTCTATTAGGCTCGATAATCTCATCCTCTGGATATGATACTTACCACTTGTTGATCATAATTCGTTTCCTATAAAATTTCACAGGCAATCTGGCTCAGAGCTCTCAAATTCCCCCTTTCAGCCTGGGAACATCATTCTCACGCCCATCGTTACCATTTCCTGCCTCCAAAACACATTATCAAACGCTGGAAATTCATATTTGAAAATATTTGAGGCATAGCTCCTTCGGCCCTAGCCCCTTCGTTCTTTTCCCCCAGTAACCTGGACACTAGACCAGGCGCTAGTCCGACGGATGCTTATCCAATACATATCGGGCTCATCCTGAGCCGTCGATCTGTGCAAATCGAACAGTGTTTTCTCATCTCTGACGCGCCCGTAGCCTACCTATTCACCATCCGATCAAATCATAAAATCTACGGTTCGCTTCCCATCCGCCTTGGTGGACCCCGTGCCCAACAGCACCTTCTGAAACCTGTGGTTTATATCGTACCGCTTCTCAACGGCAGGCGGTATTCTTCAAAACGGAGCGATTCCACTCATTCCCTGCCACGTGTATCCGCGTACGGCCCCGAAACTGCTCTCCATCGCGCGTTATTGTTCGGAAAAAGACGCGCAGCGATATTCATCACAACCGTTTGATCTGGGAGCCTTCATCCGACGATCATCGCGCTCTGAAGTTGCACGAGATTTAATCCAAGCCCATCGCATCCCTGGCCCACTGTCCATTGCCTCCGTCACTTTTTCAACCGTCGATCTCCTCCTGAGATTGGACGGCTGATATTTCGTCACCCCCGCTGTTGACCCGGTCTTCTTCCACGTCATCATCCCATGTGTTTGCCGCATGTCTTCCTCCACCATTTATATATTACATTCATACCTTATATTTCAATGTTCCGCATTATAAACTCCGACCAGACCTTCCGCTATTATTCTGCTGCATTTTCTTCATCATCACCCTGCATGTTTCCACCGCTCCATCACGTCGCTTTGTTACACAGTCGCTTCCATCGCATTACTGTCTCCCATGCATTTGTTTTCTTCACAACTTTGTATGTTTTGCAGGTTTACAACGACAGAGAATTATCATAATTTGCATCATCCATTACAAGAGCCGAACACACGTCAAAAGACCATTTTTCAGAGCAGAATTATGAAGAAAGTCCTCGGAAGCCAAATCGACAAGACTCCAATTTAAGAGGCAGGGTTCAAATTTGTCAAATCCTGTAGGGACATTCAAGGCATCGATTACATAGATGAGAACATTAATGGAGCAGCAGGGGAAGATCAGTGTAGGATTGAGGAATTCAGCGTTCCGCGTTGAAGAATTTAAAGCTTAATTCAGGGTTGGGAAGGCAGAAGGTACGATGCACAAAAGACAATACCCTCCAGGTTTTATTTCAGCAGGATTTACCTTCAGAAAAGGACAGAATGTTGATATGGTCATCCCTATACCGTGTTCCTGAAGAGATTTTCACCCAGAACATTTATTTCAGTTAGTAGGCCACAGAGTACAAACAGCACAGCATAGTCATTCAGCAGTATGGGCGCAAATGTTTCCGCCATTTTGTTTTAATTATGCAAATTAAATGTTCATCACCTACCTCTCTCACTGTGTTTTGGTTTCTCCTATAAAAACCATGAAGAAACGCATTGTAAGGGTTCCAGATTTTTATCAGAAAATTATGCAGTGAAAGGCTTTTTGCATACATTTTGTAAAATTCTTGTATGAAGGCTCAGAGCCCATAGGGTCTCAGTGAGGAGGAGTTCTATATGTCAAAGAGGATTCTGGTCTTTGGTATTTCACAGTCTGTAACTCTCTTTATTGTGTCATATTAATAGAACATTTCATTTCATCCATCTTTCTTGTATCATGTTTTGGAATGCGAGTGGCTCACTGATTTCTGGTATGGATTCATCCTAGTTGATGCCCATGCTTGGATTAGTCAAGCGCTTTAAATATGGCTCATGCATGATATTCTGTTCCATTACTCATCTAAACCATACTTCTGCTATATTAGTTGCTTTGGGAGGGTGCTTTTAAAAAGCTATTATAATGTATGGATTCTTAGATTGGTAAGCCCATGCATGGTGGTATTGTATATATGGGTATCAGCTCAATGTTAACTAGTATCTTCTTAATACTTCTTTCACTACATACACCTTCTGATAATTTATGTCTGTGAAGTATTTCTGAATCGGCCCGCTTTGTAGTAAACTGTCTCTGAATTGTCTGTTGCTTTTGTATTAGAGTTCTGCATCTTGCCTCTGCAGTATCTCTTTTCCTGTGTCCGTTTCTGAGAGTTTGGTCCCATTCTATTTCCTTTCCCTGTTTATAGGAGATAGCATGTGAGCTGAAGCTGACAATTTCCTACATTATATTATATGCTCCTTGCTATGCTAAGATGTCCTAGGCACTAGTATATCACAACTCTAGACTGTCTCTAGGAGCGACAACATCTTTCTGGCGTCGTTGCCGGGGACGAATTTAAGAAAATAAGAATCCCCGGGCCTCGAAAAAAATTTATTCACTCTTCAAGTAGGTGAGCACGGAGAGTTGAGAGTTGTAGATCCATCACCTTGGCGACTCCACATTTGATATTTGATATATCCATTTGCAGTCCTGGCTCCTTGTAAGCCACACCTGAGGTCAGATACGTCTAAGACAAAGACACCTTCAGTGTCTGACCCTGACCAGATTATACATAGAAGAAATTGGAGGGAGAGGAAATCAGCCCGTTCCCAAATTCCTGAAGTGTCTACAGAAGACTTTCCATCCTCTTCTTCTCAAGAAACTCAAGTGCCAAATCCCGACTCCACTGTGGGAGATACTGATTATTATTATTCAGATAGTCCACCCCGAGAGGGTATCAGAAATAAAAACAGTCTTCATCCTACTCCTGAGGTTGAAGAGGTCAAGGAAGTAACCGAAGTATCTGCAGTTAACAGACCTTTGTTCCCCTCAACCCCTCAAGCTGAAGTTGAATATATTCCTATTATTATTCATACTCCACTTCCTCCTCCTCTTCCTCATCTTACTCATCAAACTATTGCACTACCTCCACCTCCTCCAATGGCTAATGTTCCAGCCTTCTTGATGAATAAATATGCTCCCCTGGCATTACCCCAAGTGTTGAATGATATGCCCCAAGATTATCTGAAGATCTTGCCCAGATTCAATGGGGAAAATGAGATTGATGCCCAAAAACACCTTGAGACTTTCTGATCCTTTGCAGAGAACTTTAATGTTGAACATTTAGATGTAGTCCTAAGACTGTTTGTGCAATCTCTAGATGGTGAAGCTCAAAAATGGTTTAAGACATTAGCTGGCCGTTCTATTTCTACTTGGGATAACATGGAAGACACTTTTCTCAGGAAATGGGGAGAAAAGAAAGATCATGGAGATTGTCTCATCGAGTTCAATACACTAAATAAAAGACACAATGAAGGAGTGTCAAAATTTATCAAGAGATTCAATAAATTGTATCTAGGTCTCGCTGCTGATATGAAACCCCATCAGACTGCTGCTAAGGTTGTTTTTGTAGCAGCCTTTGATTCAGAGTTTGGTTTCTCTCTCAGAGAAAGAAATCCTGCTACTCTGGATGATGCTCAGGCAGATGCACTAGAGTTGGAAGCAAACTTTGCCTCCATTGGTAAATTAAAAGGAAAATCTGAACAAGATTCTAGAAGAAGGGGAAAAGAAGAGGTGTCTACTTCTAGTCAAGACAGAGACTCAGAAAAAATGGAAGAAATGAGAAAATTAGTTAAGAAAATGGTCAAGCTTGAATTGGAAGCCAAGAATTCAGCTTTCAGGAATTTCCAGAATGCTCCAAACAGAGGTTATAATCCTCAGTATAGGAAACCACCCTTGCAAATATTGCCAAGGGAAGCAAAGGAGCAACAAGATCAAGTACCACACCCATTGTACCTGGAAGGTCCAGTAGATGACTCCAATGAAGATGCTGCCTATGGACTGGAGGATGCAAATCTTGCCTTCTCAAATAGTGATGGAGAGGAATGCCCCTTGCAAGGGAATAACGAAGTTGGGTGTTCATTGCAAAAAGAAGAAAAGATCAGAGATGCTGAAGAAGCAGAATTTGATCATTATTGTAGACAATTTGATGATTTCATGCAAGCACATTTCAATAGAAGATATGATCTCAGATCTTCTAGGAAGAGGACTCATACCCAAGAGCAAGAAGAAGAGCTGCCCCAGAAGGAAGCTCTTGCTCAGGAGGAATCAACAATGCAGAAAGCTACAGACAAAGGTAAGCAACCTCTAAACAAACCTTTGCAGTCTAATGATCAAATTCCTTCTTCTTCAAAAGTGGTTACTCCCCCTAATGACAAACCAGTGTCAAAAGTAGTCAAGCCCCTAGTCAAAAATAAAAAGCCCAAAGAGGTTGTGGTAGAAAAATTCCCTCCAGATTTTAGTCTGCAAAAAGAACTTGAAAAGGTCAAAATCCCAGTCCCCTTGACTGAACTGTTGAAACAGCCAACATATCAATGTCAAGTCACCTCTTTCATGCTCTCTCCAGAAGCACCAATCATCCCAGATAGTCTCAACCTTCAAGAAGAAAGACCCATGGTCATATTTGGCCCACATGTCGAGGAGATAGATCCCTCTACTCCTCCCTTCTATGTGTCTCTGGTGATTCATGACCTACTATTACACAATTGTATGTTAGATTCTGGAGCTTCCCACAATCTTATGCCTCTGTCAGTCATGGAACAACTAGGTTTACAAATCACACGTCCTTATAAATACCTCTATTCTTTTGATTCCAAAAGATTTAAATGTCTAGGGATGATCAAGGATTTGGTGGTCAATTTGGCCCAAATTCCAGGAAAAAGTGTGGTGATTGACATTGTGGTAGCTGACATCCCAGCTCGCTTTGGCATGCTGCTATCAAGGTCCTGGGGAAAAAAATTTGGTGGGTCACTCAAATTAGACTTAACATATGCCACTATCCTGGTTTTTGGTGGCTAGGAGAGGAGGTTATACAGAGAAACTAGATTTGTCAAGATGGTTACTAAGGATGATAAATCTGTTAATTCACCAATCTACAGTAAAGAAGGAGATTTCTCATGCCTGATGCTGGAAGAAGATGAAGGTTATGCTCATGAACCATCCCTCTGCTAGATCAAGATTGAGCAATCCTTAGAAAACCATGAAGCAGGAATCTGGACACTTCATTTTGATGGAGCGAATTCAAGAGAAGGTAATGGAGCTGGAGTTCTATTGATTTCTCGTACAGGTAAATAGATCCCACTGTCTTTCAAACTAGAATATGAAGCTACCAATAATGTGGTTGAATATGAGGCACTCCTGTTAGGATTACAAACAGCCAAGAGCATGGGTATACAAAGTTTAAAAGTACTGGGAGATTCTGAGTTGGTGGTTAGACAAGTCAGAAATCAGTGTCAAACCAAACATCCTTTGTTGAGGGATTATAGGAATGAAGTTTGGGATATGGTAGAGAATTTCTTCTTGGAATTCAATATCCAGTTCATGCCTCGAGAACAGAATAGGATGGCTGATTCCCTTGCTGTGGCTGCTAGCACATTTCGACCACCTCAGAACCCTCTTTTAAGATATGAAGTAGAGGTGCGTTATCGGCCTTCAATCCCAGATAACATCAAGCACTAGTAGGTATTTGAAGATGAAGAATAGATGAAGAGATTCCTGGAAACAGTGGGAGAATTCTCCAATATGGAGATTGATGATGAAGAAGAGGTAGAATCTGAAGATATTTCAAAAAGAAATTGGGAGGAAAAAGTGGCAGGTAACAAAGTGTTGCAGTTAAAGGGAAACATAATACCTAGAGGACTGCTGCCTTTAGAAAGATTATTTGACAAGAATGATGTCCCATTGCAGCCAGGAAAAGTGGTGGAGGAAAATCAGGTAGAAGACCTGAATTTGGGTATTGAGGCTGATCCCAAAATTGTAAAACTGTCTAAGAAGATCCCTGGAGAATATAGAAAGCTATATCAGAAATTATTCCAGTCTTACAGAGATGTGTTTGCATGGTCCTATCAGGACTTGAAGACTTTTTATATCAATGTTATGAAGCACAAAATTCCACTGAAAACATATGCAAAGCCTCATAAGAAGAAGCTCAGAAAAATAAACCTCCTGCTGCTGCCTGCTATTGAGAAAGAAATTAAAAAGCTGCTGAAGGCCAAAATAATTGTGCCATTGAGGTACTCTGAATGGGTGGCAAACCTTGTCCCTGTACGCAAGAAGAATGGAGAAATAAGGCTGTGTGTGGATTTCAAAAATTTAAACAGAGCATCCTTAAAGGATAATTATCCACTTCCCAAAATGGATTACATCTTGCAGAAAGTGGTTGGATCTTCTAGGATGTCAATGATGGATGGATTCTCTGGTTATAACCAGGTGGCTGTACTTCTAGAGGATCAAAAGAAGACTGCTTTCACCACACCATGGGGTACATTTATATATGCCAGGATCCCTTTTGGGCTGATTAATGCAGTGGCCACTTTTCAGAGGGCAATGGATATTGCTTTTGTTGGGGAGTAGGATAAATTCCTGGTGGTCTACCTTGATGATATCACGATATTTTCAAAAAACGATGTTGAGCACATTGAACATCTGCGGAGAAATTTTGAGAAATGCAGAAGGTATGGTCTCTCTCTGAATCCTCAAAAGTCTTTATTTGCATTAGAAGAGGGAAATATTTTGGGCCATATTGTGACTAAAGATGGGGTGAAGATAGATCCTAAGAGGGTAGAGGTTATAAACAGTATTGCTTTTCCCAGAAATAAGAAAGAGGTGCAAGTATTTATAGGGCACATTAATTTCTTGAGAAGGTTTATCCCTAACTATGCTGAGATAGTTAGGCATATAACAGATATGATAAAGAAGGATAAGGAGGTAAAGTGGTCACAATAATCACGGGAGGTATTTACCAGGATAAAGAATTCTTTTGCAGAAGCCCCTGTGCTGGCTGGACCAGATTATGATAAACCTTTCATGATTTTTTCTTTTGCATCACCTCATACAATAGCAGGAGTTTTACTGCAGAAAAGTGAGGAGGGGTATGAGGAGCCTATTGCCTTTTTCAGTCAGGTGCTCCGTGATGCAGAATTAAAATACAACATATTGGAAAAGCAAGCATACGCCCTAGTGAAATCCCTTAAATATTTCCGTGTATATATCTTATGGTCCCAGATCACTGCATTTGTGCCTGCAGCTGCTGTAAAAGATATCCTTATTCAGGGGGATAGTGAAGGAAAAAGGGGCAAGTGGATTGCTAAAATATAGGAATATGACCTGGACATCTGCCCTACTAAGCTAATTAAAGGACAGGGGCTCGCCAAAATGTTATCAGAATCAAACTATCAAGCCCTGGGCATAAATTTGTCCATTATAGCAGGTGAGGAATCTGAGGAGAAAGAAGAACGACATGGAATTTGAGTAGCTACCCCAGAAAGACATCTAAAGTACCTCACTAGTCCATGGTACAAAGAGATAGTAGAATATCTCCTTACACTCAGCTGCCCTCCAAGTTGTGGAAAAACTAAATACAGAGGGCTGAGATTGAAATCACAGAAGTATATAGTCGCCAATGGCTGGCTATACTGGCGAGATCCCTCAGGCATCTTACTCCTGTGTCTCACAGAGAATGAAGTCGAGAGTATTATAGCAGAATTCCATGAAGGGATCTGTGGAGGCCATTACAGCTGGAGGGCCACAACTCATAAAATTCTGAAAGTTGGCTTCTATTGGCCAAAGCTTTTTGGAGATGTTTTTGCTAGAATAAGAGCATGTGATAAATGTGAGAAATTTGCTGAAAGACAGAAATCAACACCTTTTCCCCTGATTCCAGTGCATGTGGATGAACCATTCAGACAATGGGGTATTGATTTTATAGGTGAGATACATCCCCCATCAAGTGGAAAACATAAATGGATATTAACAACCACAGATTATTTCACCAAATGGGTGGAAGCCATACCTGCAAGGAATGCTACAGATATTGTGATCATAAAGTTCATGGAAGAAAACATCATATCCAGGTTTCGCTGTCCTGCTAGGATAGTGACTGATAATGCACAGGCCTTCAAGTCTACAAAATTTATGAATTTCTTCCAGCAATACAATATCATACTGAGTCACTCTACAACTTACTATCCGCAAGGGAATGGCTTGGCAGAGTCTTCAAATAAAATTCTGGTGAGGGCCTTGAAGAAGACTATCAATGAAAATCAGAAGAATTGGGATTCCCAATTGAAATTTTCTCTATGGGCTAATAGAATCACCAGCAAGAGAGCAACTGGAAAATATCCCTATGAATTGGTATATGGAAGAGCAGCAGTTTTTCCTATACAGTTGGCTTTACTAGTGGCCCACTTCATGCAAGAAATCTAGGAGGAACCCGATGATATGATCAGGAGAATCAATCAATTGGTGGGATTAGAAGAAACATGGGGCCAGGTGAATCAGAGGTTAACGAAACATCAAGAGAAAATGAAACACATTTTTGATCAGCACACAAAATACAGGAAGCTGCAGATTGGTGATTTGGTGCTCAGATGGGATATCCGAAGAGCTGAGAAGGGAAAACATGGTAAATTCGACCCCCTCTGGTTTGGTCCATTCAAAATTATGAAACAGGGGGGCAATAATACTTTCAGGTTGGAGAATTTATAGGGTGACTTGCTGGACGCCCCTGTAAACGGTCAATTCCTTAAACCCTACTTTCAGTGCTGATTCAGGAAAAGACAGCCCGATCTATTATATTGTATGATAGTTTCTTATTTGTTTTCGTTTGAATAATGTGGGTGTCATTATGAATTATAAAGTAAAAAATGGAGGTGATGGAGAGCAGAGTTTGTGTACAGGATGATCAGAGGGTCTGTGAGTTCTCGACACGTCCAGGGATGAACGTGCCGTCCCCAGGTGGAGGCGATGTTGATCATAATTCATTTCCTATAAAATTTCACAGGCAATCTAGCTCAGAGCTTTCAGATTCCACCTTTCAGCCTTGGAAAATCATTCTCACACCCATCGTTACCATTTCCCACCTCCAAAACACATTATAAAAGGCTGGAGATTCATATTTGAAAATATTCGAGGCATAGCTCCTTCGGCCCTAGCCCCTCTGTTCTTTTTCCCCATGTAACCTGGAAGCTAGACCAGGCGCTAGTCCGACGGACGCTTATCCAATACATATCGGGCTCATCCTGAGTCGTCGATCTGTGCAGATCGAATGACGTTTGCTCATCTCTGTCGTGCCCATAGCCTACCTATTCACCATTCGATCAAATCATAAAATCTACGGTTCGCTGCCCATCCGCCTTGGTGGACCCCGCGCCCAACAGCACCTTCTGAAACCGGTGGTTTATATCGCACCACTTCTCAGCGGCAGGCAATATTCTTCAAAACGGAGTGATTCCACTCATTCCCCATTGCTTGTCTCCGCATACGGCCCCGAAACCGCTCTCCATCGCACATTATTGTTCGAACAAAGACGCTCAGCGATATTCATCACAACCATCCGATCTGGGAGCCTTCATCCGACGATCATCGCGCTCCGAAGCTACATGAGATTTAATCCAAGCCCATCACATCCCTGGCCCACTGTCCATTGCCTCCGTCAATTTTTCAACCATCGATCTCCTCCTGAGATCGGACGGCTGAGATTTCGTCACCCCCGCTGTTGACCCGGTCTTCTTCCACGTCATCATCCCACGTGTTTGCCGCATGTCTTCCTCCACCATTTATATATCACATTCATACGTTATATTTCAATGTTCCACATTATAAACTCTGACCAGCCCTTCCGCCATTATTCCACTACATTTTCTTCGTCATCACCCTGCATGTTTCCGCCGCTCCATCACGTCGCTCTGTTACATAGTCGCTTCCATCGCATTGTCGTCCCCCATGCATTTTTTTTCTTCACAAATTTGTATGTTTTGCAGGTTTACAACGACAGAGAATTATCATAATTTGCAGCATCCATTACAAGAGCCGAGCACACGTCAAAAGACCATTTTTCAGAGCAGAATTATGAAGAAAGTCCTTGGAAGCCAAATCGACAAGACTCCAATTTAAGAGGCAGGGTTCAAATTTGTCGAATCCTGCAGGGACATTAAAGGTGCCGATTACACAGATGAGAACATTAATGGAGCAGCAGGGGGAATATTAGTGGAGGATTGAGGAATTCAGCGTTCAGCATTGAAGAATTTAAAGCTTAATTCAGGGTTGGGAAGGCAGAAGGTACGATGCACAAAAAACAATACCCTCCAGGTTTTATTTCAGCGGGATTTACCTTTAGAAAAGGACATAATGTTGGTATGGTCATCCCTATACCGTGTTCCTAAAGAGATTTTCACCCAGAACATTTATTTCAGTTAGCAGGCCACAGAGTACATACATCACAACATAGTCATTCAACAGTATGGGCGCAGATGTTTCCGCCATTTTGTTTTAATTATGCAAATTAAATGTTCATCACCTACCTCTTTCACTAGGTTTTGGTTTCTCCTATAAAAACCATGAAGAAATGCATTGTAAGGGTTCCAGATTTTTATCAGAAAATTATGCAGTGAAAGGCTTTTTGCATACATTTTGTAAAATTCTTGTATGAAGGCTCAGAGCCCATAGGGTCTCAGTGAGGAGGAGTTCTATCTGTCAAAGAGGATTATGGTCTTTGGTATTTCACAGTCTGTAACTCTCTTTATTGTGTCATATTAATAGAACATTTCATTTCATCCATCTTTCTTGTATCATGTTTTGGAATGCGAGTGGCTCACTGATTTCTGGTATGGATTCATCCTAGTTGATGCCCATGCTCAGATTAGTCAAGCGCTTTAAATATGGCTCATGCATGATATTTTGTTCCATTACTCATCTAAACCATACATCTGCTATATTAGTTGCTTTGGGAGGGTGCTTTTAAATGCTATTATCATGTATGGATTCTTAGATTGGTAAGCCCATGCATGGTGGTATTGTATATCTGGGTATCAGCTCAATGTTAACTAGTATCTTCTTAATACTTCTTTCACTACATACACCTTCTGATAATTTATGTCTGTGAAGTCTTTCTGAATCGGCCCGCTTTGCAGTAAACTGTCACTGAATTGTTTGTTGCTTTTGTATTAGAGTTATGCATCTTGCCTCTGCAGTATCTCTTTTCCTGTGTCATTTTCTGAGAGTTTGGTCCCATTCTATTTCCTTTCACTGTTTACAGGAGATAGCATGTGAGCTGAAGCTGACAACTTCCTACATTATATTATATGCTCCTTGCTATGCTAAGATGTCCTAGGCACTGGTCTATCACAACTCTAGACTATCTCTAGGAGTGACAACACCATCTATCTTAGATTCCATGCCATCTATCTTAGATTCCATGCCATTCTTCAAACCATCCATCTTAGATTCCACGCCTTTCTTCAAACCATCCATCTTAGTTTCCACCCCTTTCTTCAAAACTTCCATGTCATTTTTTGTTGCTCTTTGCGAGAGCGAAATTTGTTCCACTTGCTCTTGTAATTTTGATATGTCATGTTACCATGCTTCATCATCATGAGTCATAGTAGAGATTTCTAAAGGTTTAATGGGTGTTGAATTGTTTTTAGGGGCCATTTTGAAATCCAATACTGATATCTATTCTACAATATGCCCTTGTAATCAATTCAACTTGATTCTTCAAACAAGACTTCTGCAATTCGGAAAAAAAATACACACCTTTTACTTGCTTTTGGGGAGTTCGATATTGAAATTGAATTATCTCTATAATTGCAGATCCTCAATATCTGAAATTATGCCTTGTAGTAGCCCTCTCAAGCTTATTTCAAACGCCATGGGTTTGATCTGATTTGGATTCTTCAAGGCAAAGTTATGTCCAATCTCCCACAATGACCCAATTTTGGACTAGTTCAGTAGAGCAAAATTGTACAACTTGACACGTGTCACTGTTTCCTCCTTTGGCTCTGAAATTGATAGAACGAAAACTATAGTCTGTGCACTTGCTACAGAATTCCAATCCGATGGTCAGAGAGAGAGCTATGAATATTTTCCCACGATCACCTCTTTGAGATGAAATTTAGAAGCCTCAAAAAGCCCTAACTTCCACAGATCATATCTCTGAAAATTTTATGAACCAATATCTGAAATTTTTTTAGAATGTTCCTCATAATTGTGGCTTCACACTCTAAAAATTTCAGCTTCTGAACCTTCGTAGAAAAAAATTTATTACGAAAATACCACAATGACGTGTTTAGGTTAAATTCAGGAGCGTGCAAAATGACCTAACTTGCACAGATCATATCTCCGAAAATATTGCGAACCAAGCTCTGAAATATTTTGACAATGTTCCTCAGGATTTTGGCTTCACACTCTAAAAATTTCAGATTCTGAACCTTCGTAGAAAAAATTTATAGCGAAAATGCCACGCTGACTTGTTTGGAGCAGCGAAACCCTAGAATCTCAAAGCTCTGATACCAAATGTTGTGAAACCAGCTCCAAAAATAGAAGAAAAGAGATATCAACGCCTTATAAATAAGCCAATTCGAGTCGACAGCCATGACTACATAAATAGCTGATTCTTGGATGATACAATTTACAAAACCTCCTTTCTATATATAGGAGTCCATGGGGCCATAATGTAATCCTAGTGAGGCCACAATGTAATCCTAGCCGACCTAACAATAATAATTTAAGGGCACAATAATAACAATATGGGGGTTACAAGGGTACAATAATAACAATAAGGGAGTTACACTAACAACAATAAGGGACTATACTAGTAATATAGGGACCTAACACTATGTTCTCTGTCTCAATTTCCATCTCCTCCTTTTCTTCTCTTTTTTCTGCCTCTTCTCCCTCTTCTTGTTCTTCCTCTTCTTCCTCTTATTCTTCCTTTTCTTGCTCTGCCTCTTCTTCCTCCTCTTCTATTTCTTCTTCTCTAGGGCTAGAACCAGAGGTTTTCCTTGTTTGGGTAGCTATAACGGCTTCCCTATCCATGTATATAAAAGAGGATCGGGATACAGGTAGGTTTAGCCTTCCCAAAGCATCATCTATAATTAATTTTATCAGGCCATGATGGGCCAAATGGTGATACTTCCTCTGTCTCATTTTATGGCTCATATCATTGATTAAGTTTAAGAGGAAGTGAGGGACACTTAGTCTTTGTTCAAGTGGAAGCTCTCCTTGGAACCTAAGTTCATTTAACAACCTGAAGTGATACCCATAAACCACACTCAATCTACCCTCACAAGAGATGAATTTCATGATGTGGAAGGAAAATTCATCTCAGGGGTATGGAAGGTTCTCTCCTCTCACACCATTTTTATCTTCAATATACATTTCTCCAGGTAAGAAGAAATTATTTTTGGCTGCAGTGCTAGGCATTCTTTCCTTGACCCATTTGAATCCTAAGGTCAAGGTGGTAACTATGCTTATCCGTTCAGCAGATAAAGTGATGGCTAGTCCTCTAATCATAGTGGTGGATCTTTCTTCTGAACGTGATGTAGGGCTACTGAAAATTATTTGGCTATCTCATCATCATAACCTTTCAGTAGCTCGAAGAACCCTAGCCATTGGTGATTTTGGAAGATTTCCATAACCTGAGGGTGTTGCCTAATTATTTTAATCTCTATAGGCTACCTTCTGTTGAATCCCCCTCCCATTTTAATGTTGTGAGTTGAAGGCAATGAGAGGTTTTTAGAGGTAAGCCTTGGAGATGGAGGGCTTGAAGCAAAACACAAGAAAATATTTTTTTATCCTCTATAATTGTCACCTATGCTTTTGCTGATTGTGAATTACATGGAGGAATTTTAGTGCTGGAGGATGACAGTCCACTTCTCTTGGTCCTTTTCTATTTTATTTTGATATATGGGGGCTTTGGGAATCCAATCCACCCACAGGAAACTTTGTGCTGCCCTCTAAGCCTCTTCTGGTGTACTGCTGAAATTTCTTGTAGAAAAACTTTGTTTCTTCTAGCACGAGGGTGCATGCAAACCTAAACTTCAATGTTGCTCCTCTGATGGATCCCACTGCTGTCCTGCACTTTTTGATCCTTAAAATTCTCAACACAATGGTGGAAATGAGACAAATCTTACCTTTATTTGACTTTTTAACCAAATTTGGAGCGTTGTGGTGACTCGTACTCAACTCGAGTTTCCTCTTAGAGACTGTTGGCCCCCACATTAGTTAATCATTGTTGACCTCATGATCACTTCCCTTCATACTCATCCACCCTCACTTGAATCGATTTGACATGCCCAAGTGGCATGCACTTTTACTTTTCCCTTAGTTTCACTTTACGAAGGTGGCCAAGTTAATTGGCCGCCTTTTTGCCTTTTAAACTTCTAAATCAAGACATTTGACTATTTTGGCCATTATGGATGCACAAAGAGGGGTGAGAGGCCATACCTAAGCTCACCTGGTGTTAGTGAAGTGCTGTAGGAGCTGGAACTGGTGGTGGATACTGGAGTCTTCTATTTGTTGTGTCTTCTTATATTTTTTGTTTTTTGAGTGAGCAACTTTTCCAGAGTGGGCTGCTTATTTTTCTGAGTAAGTTATTTACTCTTTTTTTGTTTTCTTTATTTTGAAGGTGCTGCATGGAGAGCTTTAGATCTCATGGATGGTGTGATTTTACCTTTGGAGTCTTCTGGTGGTTCGCTAGAGTCATCTGCATCAGATCTTCTTCATCTTTTGGCCTTGTTGTGCCACACACAGATTTTCTATAGGAAACTCTCTAATACCTGTAGCAATTTTTTCCTCGCCTCTTCTTGCTTCAATTGGTTCAAGAATGGAGGGATATGGGTTATGGAGGCTATGGAGGAGGTAATGGGATGAATGGAGTGGAGGGTAGGCAAGATAAATGGTTCTTATGCCAAATTTTCAATGATTTAGCTACTCAAGTTGCAACATAGGGTTTAGATACAGAAACCTTGCACATGGAGTGAAATAGGGTGTTTGGATTTGTAAGCATAGGAAAAACACATATTATCATGCCCAAAATGAATTTCATAACCCTTTTGATAACATTTTTCTTCACAAATTAGTTTCTTGTAGCATTTACAGGAATTTCCTGTAGTGCTACAGGAATCTTGTAGCTGCATGTTTTGCCTATAGCAATTCTAGATAAGGGAAAAAATGAACTTGTTGCCTATATGGTGGGTGAAATGGATGAAGGGATGGATGATGGAGTGTCTTATGGAGTTTTCAAGCATATAAGAAGAAATAATGAAGAGAAATTTCTCCTTTGGATCCTAAAAACCATCTTCAATTTTGAACCTGCAAAACAGAAAAACACATAAATGCATAGGTATTTTTTATTTTTTTTTCTTCAAGGAAAGTGGGCTGCCTCCACAGAGGTTTTCAAACCAGAGTCCTACCTTGGGCACCCCAAAGAGGTTTTCACCCAAGGATATTTTATTCTTTGTTTTTTCTCTCTCTTTTTTTTTCTAGGACTGCCTGGTGGAGGTTTTCAACCCTGGAGTTGGCCTAGGGCGCCTCAGAGAGGTTTTCACCCATCCCTCTTTATTATTTATTTAATTATTTAGGAGCCACTATAAACTATGGAGTTTTCCATGACATACACCTCCCTTCTTATGGAATTTAAAATTTTTTCCCTTGACAGGGGCTTCTTGTAAACCTTGAGTCTGTAACCATTGACAAGAAGGAGAATCCCTTCCTCATCTATGGTTATGATATGAACTGTGCCATTATCATATCATTTTCCCACTTTGTAGGGCCCCATCCATCTTGTCATCAATTTTCCTTTGAAGTCCTTAAACCTCGAGTCAAACAAAAATGCCCAATCTCCTTCTTGAAAGGTATTTTCCTTAATGTTCATGTCATGCTAGACCTTCCTTTGCAGTTGAATGGCCTTTGTGTGGAGGAGTTCTTGCATCCTGAACTCATCTAATACATTTAATTGCATAAAAATAACCTTTTGAGAATTTGAGATGTCTAAGTCTAGCTCAACTTCCATCCTCAATGTGTTGAATTCAAACTCACCTGAAAGCAGAGCTTTCTTGCCATAGACTTGGTCATAAGGAGTGAATCTTGCTATTGTTTTCCAGGTAGTGTTGTAGGCCCAAGTAGCTTCTACCAATATGTACGCCCAAATTTTTTTTTTGCTTCTCATAACCTTGGTGAGGATTCTCTCTAAGGCTCTGTTAGTTACTTCCACTTGGCCATTCACCTAAGGGTGGTAGGTAGTATAAGTCTTATGCTTAATCTTGTGCCTCCTCGGAAGATTCTCAATGATATGAGAAGTGAGTTTTCCCCCTTGATCAATGAATACTTTTTTGGGGTAACCAAACTTGTAAAACACATTCTCCCTCAGAATTTCTGTTACTTTCTCCTCAATTTATACCTTCACAACCTTTGTTTTAGCCCACTTTGTCAAGTATTCAGTGCAGACTATGATATATTTTTTCTGTCCAGATGGTGGGTCAATATGTCCAATGAAGTCAATGCCCCATTTACCAAATGGCTCAAGGGACACCTGAGGGTGACAAGGCATCTCATCTCTTTGTGTGGGTTTCCCCATCCTTTGACACTGGTCTCACTTGCTAGTGTATCTTTCGGAATCCTGGTGAAGCGTAGGCTAATAGTATCATGCCTAGAAAAATTTGAAAGCAGTCCTTTTTGCAGCAAAGTGGCTTCCACATGGGATATCGTGACATAAAGAGAGGATATAAAAAAATTCTTCCTCTCTCACACATCTTCTGAGGATTTGGTCAGGGCCTAGCTTGAAAATATTTCCCCCAATCCATGTGAAAGGGGAGCTTTTTCTGATGATCTTGATTTTCTCCCTGAATGAGAGATTAGGAAGGAAATTTCCGGCAACCAAGTAGTTAGCTATGTTAGCAAACCATGGTGAGAGTGTTGATATAGTGAAGATATTCTCATCTGGCAGTTGGTCATCCACCATTCCTTCTTCACCTGCAGATAGAGCTAACCTAGATAAAAAATCTGCAACAACATCCTCCTTTCTAGGTTTATCAATAATAGTTAGGTCAAACTGTTGTAATAGTAACAACCATATAATTATCCTAGCATTAACATCTAGTTTGTTCATTAAATATTTGATGGTTGCATGGTCAATGTGAACAAAGGTCTGATACCCAGTTACATAATGTCTAAATTTTTTAAAATCATGGACAATGGCTAACATCTCCTTGTCTGTGACAATATAATTTAGCTCGACCCTAGACAAGTTCTTACTGATGAAATATATTGCATAAGGTAATTTGTCTTCTAACTATCCTAATGTTGCTCCTTGAACTTTGTTGGATGCATATGTGTGGATGTGGAAAGGGAGGGTCCAATTTGGACCTCGAAGAATGGGGGCAGTAGTCAACTTTCTCTTAATGAGCTCAAAAGCCTATTGACAAGGACGAGACCAAATAAACTCAGAATATTTGGCCAATAAACCAAATAGTGGTGAAGCTATCTTACTAAAAAATTTGATGAATCATCTATAATAACCATCTAACCCTAATAAACTCTTGACATCTCTCTGATTTTGAGGAGTAGGTACCCTTTTTATAATAGTGATTTTACTCGGGTCTACCTGTATTCCTACTTTAGAGATTGAGTGTCCTAATACAAATCTTGCTCTCTTCAAGAATTAACACTTTTCTAGGCTCAGGGAGAGATGCATCTCAATGCACCTTCTCAGTACTTTACCCAAATTGGAGAGAGATTCCTGGAAGTCATCCCCATATGGTGTGAAATCATCCATTTAGATTTCAACAGATTCATGGACTATCTTAGAGAAAATGCTCAGGATAGCTCTTTGGAAGGTAGCTAGGGCATTGGACAACCCAAAGGGTGGGACTCTATAAGAAAAGGTACCCCACGGGCAGGTGAAAGTAGTCTTATCCTGGTCTTCAAGGCTGATTTGAATCTAATTGTACCCACTGAACCCATCTAAGAAAGAAAATATCTTCTTCCCTGTAAGGCCATCCAGGACTTGGTCTATAAAGGGCAAAGGGAAATGGTCCTTCTCGGTGGATTTTTTAAGTTCCCGATAATCAACATAAATTTTCCATTTTCCATTCTTCTCTGGGACTAGGACAAGAGGAGATATCCACTCACTGTCTGATATAGGATAAAGAAAACTTGAATCCAACAGTTTCTGCATCTCTTCCTTGAATATGTCCTTCAGAGCTAGGTTCATCCTTCTTTGGGGTTGTCGCACAGGCTTGCATCCTTCTTTGATGTGAATATTATGTCTACATATTGAAGGATGCACCCCTTTCATGTCCTTGTAATCCCAAGCAAATGCATCTAGGTTTTCTTTTAAAAGTTGGCATAGCTGCTTTTATTTTTCATCTCAAAGGTTTGAATTGATTTTTAGAAATTTGTATGGGCCAAACTCAATAGCCTTGGCGGTTTTAGAGGTTGACTCGATTGAGTGCACTTCCATGCAAGGTTGGCTTTCAGATTCTTTGACTAGGTTTTCAAGAGGACTGTTAGTGTAGGACTGGTTTTGAATGGCATAGTCGATAAGTTCGTCTTCATTAAGTTGTCCCCCTCTAAGAACAACATATATGGTACAAATAGGGGTATTGTTATATACCTCCTCTTCTTTCTCCTCCAACAATATAGGTAGATCACGATCAGTGGAAGGTTGGGCTGGATGATATAATACCAGTTGTTTAGATAAGGGCCCATTTTTAATAGTCATGTTTCCGACCCAAAAACTAACATAAGAATCTGCAGTGGCTAACCAAGGTCTCCCTAAGATGATAGGATATCCATTGAACTTGGTTCTTGGTTTCAGAACCAGAAAATCAGTAGGATACTCCCAAGATTCAATTGTAACCATAACATCCGCAACAATTCCTTCTAGAGTTACTGTGGACCGACTTGCAAGTTGTAGAACTCTTTTGGTTTTCCTCAAAGTCCCTTGGAGATTAAGTTTCAAAATATTTTCCTTGATCATGACATTGATGGCATCCCCTAAATCAATCAGAGTGTTGGGGACTATGATACCATCTATGTGTACATCTACAACTGGACTTCCAAGGTCCAGGTACTTTGGAAATATCACCCTCCCCAACATTAAGTCGGACAATTGTCCTACCACATTGATGGTGGGAGGGTCTTTCTTCTTTCTCCAATGTTTCTTGAAGAAATTTTCCTTGATGAGCCTATTGTAAATAGGGACATCCTTCATGGCCTACAGAAGTGGTATCTTTACACACAAATTTTTCAACTCTCCTATAAGTTCAGTCTCCTCTTGTGTATGTTGACTAGGATGGATCAAGCACTCAAGAAAAGGAGGTTGTTGGATCTGAGTGTTACCTTATTCCTTTTCCTCCTCAACCTCTTCAGGTGGAGATGGAGGGTGGTTTTCTGGGAGTAATATTCTCGGCCTAAGATTAATATCTTGTATCTCCACAACATAAGCTAGATACGATGTTTCTCCAATGTAAAATTGTTGTGCCCATCTTTTTTTCAGGTTCGGATTTGGTTGTGCAAGCATTTTAGGCACCTCCTTTGACAATGGCACCAAAAATTGGTGAACCCTAGTATTGCACCAAGAATGATGCAACTTTGAGGGGCTGACCTACTTTATTTTATCAAGTCGGGTTTGTAAAAACTTGGAGGTGAAAGTGTTATATACACAACAAATGAATTCTACTCATGTCATCCTCTTCTGAGCTCTACGAAAGGGTGCTACTTCTAGGGTTTCTAGGTGAAGTCTTTCACACTTCTGGAATTAGGCTTAGGGATACCAATGTTTCAAATCCATGGCACTATAAAAAAATATAGAATTATACTGTAGTAACCACATACATTTAACTATTCTGCAATGAATGAAATCTACTTATTAGACTATGATAAGAATTGTAAAGCAACGTAGCTACCTTGCATGAAGTAAATTGCTGAATTGAAATGTTAGAAAGGAAACTAATCTAATCAAAATTAGATGGGCCAAATGTCTAAACACACTCTACTTACTCTATGCTCTATATATCATGATTTTATTCATGCATCTATTCATGACCTAACTATCCTTTAAAATGTGTTGTTTTGCACCTAGGAGAAGCAAGTGCTAAGGTGGCTGATGGAAGGGTTTAGCACATGGGGGCAAGGCTGAAGGTGTATGAGTGGTTCTTGTAGTTTAGAAGGTGTCCCTGGTGGTTTCCAAGCTTAAGGATGGGCCCACAGGTTTTGTTCCAAGAGCTGCTACAGGTTTCCTGTAATGCTACAGGTTTTCTATAGTGCCACAGGCAAGTCCTGAATTTCTACAAGAAACAGGTCGAGGGAAATACAAGGCCAAAAAGAGGTGGAAAATGGGTAGGAAAGATGGTGTGAAGGTGGATGAAGGTGAATAGGAGGTGGCCCACTCCTTGGCCAAGATCAGAGCGTCTTGGGAGGCCAATATTGGACCCCTAGGGTTTGCTCACGGTGTAGGGATGAAAAATCCGAAAATAGGGCTGGTGGTGATTTTGCGTCACAAAGAGTTGAAGGAAGATGGGATATGAATCTCAAGGTGCTGGTGGACTTCTCCTTGGTTATGTTGCATGTTCCTGCAATAAAATTACCTATTCATGCAATAAATATGGACAAATTCATGATAAAGACAGTGGAAAATATGACTTAAATTTGTAAAGCAAGTCTATTCTAATCTTAGAAGCAGATATTTACCATAGCATACTGAACATGTTCATGGAATTACAACAAATAATCTCATCTATTCTAAGAAATCATAAACTAAAGATCATTTTTGGTCTGTGGGGAAGGTCTACCCTCCTCAAGTTTTATTGATAGAGGTGAGAGGGGGAGGCTTGAATCACATATTTATGGAGTTTATCGCCTAATCTACCACTCATGTAAGAAAAATAAATCTACAGAAAAAGACAAATGGAAGCAAACTAAAATATTAAATGAAAATACCAAAAAACTAGCTAACCATTCATAAGCAAAACTAGCTAAATGACATGAAAGGAAAGAATAATTACACAAGAGAGGTTGAGGCACATGAATTGGGCCCTAACCCACAAGCCTAGCTCTCTGGAACACAATCAATAAGGCAAAGTCTGAATACCCATTGAATTTCAAGAAGATAGTCTCATTACATCCATGAAATTATTAAAAACTAATTACAATAATAAAGAGCATAATGGATTTCTTCGAAATCCGAATCCTAATGAGCTCTTGCTCAGCTCTATTTAACCTAAATGGTAGCAACCAATAGATTCCTAGAAAATAGGTGATGAGTCCACTTGACTCCAAGTGAAGTATGGCTTTGAGTGCACTTAGTCTTGAGTTTTCTTGGATGCCTTTGATTTCAAGCTATTGGAGGGAATCTTGAGGATACCTTGGTTTCCTTTGGGATTTAAGGAGGGTGGAAAACCCCCTAGAATCTCTCATTGATGTCTACTCCGAGTCTTTATGACAAAATCTTCACAAAAATTCCATATCTTCATGATTTTCCTGCACCTTATGTTAGGTACTCGAAGTATGTTAGCCTCAATCACCACCTACACTAGCATCATAAGACCATAATATAATAAACAATGCAAGAAAAGAGATTTAATAAGGCAAAAAGGTAACCATTAACCCCTCCATAAATCTCTACTATGACGCATGAACAAGAGGAAGAAATACAACATGATATATCAAAATTACAAGACCAAGTGCAACAAATTTCGCCTTCGCAAAGAGTAACCAAAAATGAACTAGAAGCTAAGATGGATGGTATATAAGAAAAAATGAAAGGAAACATGGAAGATTTGAAGAATTGTTTAAAAGCATACATATAATGTTTGAAGGAAGGTTTGAAAAAGTTGTTACAAGAAATGCTTCCTAGTGGTGACAAGGTACTCCATGAAAATCATGATCCCAATAAAAAGAATATGAAGTATGATTTTAGAGACTCCAACATTAGGCTTAATACACACCACATTCCAAATATATATGTGAGGAAATATGATGGAAAGGATCGTAAAACATGGATACTACATATGGAGCAATTATTTTATCTACATGATGTACCACACATATAAAAGGTACACATGTAATCTTTATATTTATAACAAAATCAGTTTGTGTGGTATAGATGGGTGGTTCCTGTAAATCGAATGTCACTTGGATAATTTCTATGAAAGAATTGGTATCACATATAAGGATATAAAGATAAATACCTTCTTTACCAATTGATAAATCTCAAACAAATGGGTTTAATGGTGGAGTACATTGAGGACTTACAAAGATTGAATATAAAGGTAAATGATATTCCATAGGAGCATAGGATTGATGTGTTCATAGGGACTTTAAAGGATAGCATCCAACATGAGGTTCACCTTTAGGAACTTGATTCATTGGAGAAGGAATTCAAGGTGGCAAGAAAAGTTGAAATAAAAATTATGGCAACAAGGAAGTCTTCCACTCACAACTATAAGGATGGAAGTGTTGCTACTCCTAGCCTCCTACAACCTACAAGGTTGAAACCACAAAAACTAGATAAAAAATGAGAAAAAGGGCTTTGTTATAGTTGTGATATAAAATACACTAAGGGTCATAAGTGTGTTGAGAAGACATTAGTTTACATAAATTGTGAAGAGGAGGAATAAAAGGAACTAAAAACATCAAAAGAAGAGGATTACACCAGGAATTAAACCTAGAGAAAGAATAAATGAACCTAACCATATCTTTTAATGCATTGGCAGGAATTATCACTCCTCAAACACTAAAGATAGAAGGATTTATCAAGAATAAAAAGGTAATAATGTTGATCGATTGTGGTATCACCCACAATTTTACTCATTGTAAGATAACCAAGGAATTGAATTTATTTCTATATCCAGCACCAAAGTGTCAAGTGATGGATGCAAATGGAGCAACTATAAATTTCTAGGTAAGTTTCATAATATCAATCTAACCATGGGGAATATATATTGAATAGTCTAATTCTTTCCATTCCAATGGGTGGTTCTGATGTTGTATTAGGATTCCAATTGTTACAATATTTGGGGATAATAGATTTTTATTTTTAGGAAATATTCTTGAAATTTTCATGGGAAGAAAAGGAAATTGAACTAAGGGGAATCAAAATGAAACCTAGGAAGATAATCAACTCAAATGACATGGAAAAACTTTTGAAAAAAGAAAAATATGGCATAATTGAAAAAAATATGCTCACTAGATGTTCAAACATCGAAATCATTTTTTTCTCTTGATATCCAAAGAATATTGGACAATAATTCCCAAGTATTTGAGACTCCCAAAGGCCTTCCACCTATTCATGATCATGATCATGATATTCACTTAATTCTAGGAAGCATTCCTCCAAACATTATACCTTACAGATACCATATGCCTAAAAGAGTGAAATTGAACGTATGGTTGCAGAAATGTTGGAGGCAGGTATAATTCAACCTAGTCAAAGTTCTTTCTCTACTCCAGTAGTATTGGTACACAAGAAGGATGGACCATGCCATATATGTCTGGATTATAGGAAGCTCAACAAGCTCAATATTACAGATAAATTTCCCATTCTTATCATTGATGAATTGTTGGATGAATTACATGGAGAAATTTACTTCACCAAGTTGGATATTCATTCAAGATATCTTCAAATTAGAATGAAGACTGAAGATATTCTAAAAATATGATTCAAAACTCATGAAGCTCATTATGGATTTTTGCTCATCCCTTTTGGCCTTACTAATGCACCTTCCACATTTCAAGGTTTAATGAATTCCATTTTCAATCCCTTCCTTACAAAATTTGTGTTAGTATTTTTTCATGATATATTAATCTACAACAGGTCTTGGAAGGCTCATGTTCAACATGTTGACAAGGTGCTCAAACTATTGGAGGAGAAACAATTGTATGCAAAAACCTCCAAATGTTTCTTTGGGATACAAGAGGTGGAATATTTATGTCATGTTGTATCGTGTAGAAATTATAAAAACATGTGTATATCAATGGATTCAATTCGATCTAACAATGTACTAAATATATATACATATTCCTTCTACAAATCAATTGTGGAAATTAAACACAATCTCCAATCACATTAAGCAAAGAAAGAATCAAATCAAACCACAACACAGATAATTTCCCAGGGCAAACTTTCTTCTCAAAACCCCTCTATCTTCTATTGTATATTAACCATGGAATCATGAAACAATTACAATTCACTCTTCTCACAAGTGTCTCCTACACTCTCACAACTATCTCACACTGTCCCGGATAAAACTGACCAACAGTTAGCCAATTCTCAGCCTCTAAACAACCTGCCTTGCTTGCACAATTCCTGATGAATGAAATCCCTATTCTTTAGGAATTTTGGCCTTCCAAAACTGGGCAAGGATCATGGGAAATCCAATGGATGTTTGGTTGTATGCAGGAAACCTGCTAATCACACAACTGATAGTTAACATCCCTTTAACCTTTGTCTCAACTAGGTCTCCACTGGAATTGACATGCATACAACTACTAATAGTAAATCATCAGTTGCATGGCATATCATTGATTGTGAATTAAATAATATTTAAGTCACTTTATCTCTCACTAGTGCAACAAATAGTTATAACTAGTTCAACTGACTCTAACTCACCTAACTGAGTTAACTGATTACTCATGCATTAAACTAATGCACCAACTGCAATTCGAACTCCATAAATAATAGAATTACTCTACATGCCTCACCAACCACCTTCAACTCGAAATACATGAAATAATTGAGCTTATCACACTGAGTTAACTATTATAAGTGATCATGAGATAAGATTACATTTTATTGTCCAATTTAATTAAGGGAAAATTAAATTAGACATTGCACCAATTTAATTAATTAAATTGGCCTTCACACTAATGTATTGCTAGGACCTGTTGGTCCCACACTAGTGTGTGTGTTGCAATTTCTTGTTGGGCTTCAACATATCGCATGAGGATGTTAAGGTAGATCCAAAAAAAATTAAATCCATCAAGGAATGGAAAATTCCCACAACCCTAAAGAATCTTCGAGGATTTCTTGGGTTGGCAGGGTATTATCGCAAGTTTTTTAAGAATTTTGGGAAAATAGAAGAACCTCTAACAACATTACAGAAGAAAGGTGCATTTTTTTGGACTCCAAAAGCGACTAAATCCTTTGAACATCTCAAAGAGGCAATGTGCCAAGATTCGGTTTTATCTACTCCCGACTTTGCAAAAACCTTTATGGTGGAATGTGATGCCTCAGAAAATGGAATTGGTTTTTGTTTTAAAGAAATAAGGAAGCCATCTATTTCTTTTGAAATTAGTCTAATCAAGGGAAATTATTTACACAAACCTATTTATGAGAAGGAAATATCGACAATACTACATGCCTTGAAGCGATGGAGACCTTACTTAATGGGAAGACACTTCAAGGTAAAAATGGATCATGATAGTCTTAAATAATTCTTGGAAAAAACACTATCTTCATAAGAACAAGAAGAATGGGCCACTAAGATGTTGGGTTATGATTTTGAAATCATCTAAAAAAAAGGGAAGAAAAATGTTGTTGCAAATGCACTCTAAAGAAGGGATGAGGATGTGGAAGCATTGCTCTAATCCATTTTGATTATCCAACCTGACTAGATAACTAAAGCAAGGGAGGAATGAAAGAATGATGAAGATGTGTGGAAACTCATTCGAAAGTTGCAACAAGATCCCAATACATCGGATAATCTGGAAAAATGACTTATTATGGTACAAAGATCGCTTATATCTATGTAAGAATTCCCAACTCAAACAAAATATTCTTTTGGAATTGCACACCTCTCCTTTAAGAGGGCACTCAAGATTTTTATAAACATACCACAGGGTCAAGAATCAATTTTTTTTGGACGACCTTAAATCTTATATTCAAAATTTTGCTGTAGAATTTTTGGTTTTCCAACAAAATAAAGTTGAAATAATTAAGATCCCCGATCTGTTACAACCTTTATCCATTCTAAGTAAGCGTTATGAGGAGGTCTCGATGGATTTTATCACAATGTGTACCTAAGCCTAAGAGGAAAGAGTGTCATCATGGTGGTAGTTGATATAATTACCAATCATGAACACTTTTGTGCATTATCCCATCCTTTTGAAGCTAGTATTGTTGCTATTGTATTTACGGAAACAATTCAAAATCTACATGGAAACCCAAAAGTTTATTGTAAGTGATAGAGATCCCATTTTCACTGGAAATTTTTGGACGGAATTATTTTCTTGTTCGGGTACTCAATTAGTTCATAGCTCATCTTATCATCCTCATTCTAATGGGAAAACTAATATAGTGAACAAATGTTTGGAAGGATATCTTTGTTGCTTTGTATCTAATAAAGAAACACAATGGGTCAAGTGGTTACCTTTACCTAAATGGTGGTATAACACTTCCTTCCATATTGTAGCAAAAATTACCCCATTTATGGGACTTTATGGATATCATCCACCATCCATCACATCATCTTCAAGAGAAAATTATAAGGTTCAAGAAGTGGAAGATCACATCAAGCATCAAAAACAAGTTCTCCAACTCTTAAAGGATAACCTCACTCTGGCACAAAATCCAATGAAACAACTTGCAAATCATCGTCGCAGTGAAAGAAGTTTGATGTAGGTATCTGGGTATTTTTATGGCTAAAACTATACAAACAAATGTCCCTCAATCAAGCCAATAAGGATAATAAATTATTACCCAAGTACTACGGTAAAGGTGTTGCAAAAGATTGGTACTATGGCATACAAATATTCCCAAGTACACCCAGTTTTCCATGTTTCAAGATTAAATAAGGTTATTGGTGACAAGATCTTAGTTCAAACAATATTTCCAAAAATTGAAGAGGAAGGAAAAATCATATTGGAGTCTGAATCAGTCACAGAAAAAAGAACCCAACAACTACGGAATTGACGAATTTCAGAGTATTCCATTAAGTGGAAGAACTTACCCGCTGAAGATTCCACGTTAGAGGATGAAAATTTTATACAGAAGCATCTAGAACTACTCAAGCGTTGAGGACAACACTTTTTTTTAGGAGAGGAGCATGTTATGTCCTTATAATACTAGTGTAGCCCCCTTATTGTTATTGTTGTGCCCATGTAACCACCACATTTTTATTGTTGTGCCCCATAGAATCCCACTATTGTTATTGGTGTGCTCGTACATTATTATTGTTATGATGAATTTGATTATATTGTGACCCCTTAGACTATTATAAAAAAAAATGAGGTAGTGTCATTTGTATCATCCAATAATTGTTCATTTATGTCATGTAAAGGAGGTTTCCCCCTTGAAGATGATATTTCTCAAGTCGTTGATCTATCTTTTCTTCTATTTAGTGAGTTGGTCACATAACATAATGTAGTTACATTATGGTTCAATGTTGATGGTGGTGCATGGACACATTTTAATACACATTTCAACTTTGGTGAATACCATGCATTGTCAAATTTTTGCTAGTGAACATGGCCCGTCCTCCATGGCCTATACTTGTATGTATAAATTGTCCTCCATGTGGGATGAGCCTATGCAAAAATTTGTGTATATTCCCTATTCACATGAGCTGATTGTGTCTATAAGTAGATTTTTCCCTATCCACCATGGACTACCCTTATGTGCAAGACTTTTTTATACACCCTTTTCTGTGTGGGCTACTTCTACATGAAAAAATTGTGTATACACACTTTTCCACGTGGGTTATCTCTGCGTGCAAAACTTGTGCATATGTGCCTATCTATGTGGGCTACCTCTGTGTGCAAAACTTCTGTATATTACCTTGTCCATGTGGGCTTCCTTTGAATGCTAAAATTGTGTATACCCTTTTTCAACTGTGGGCTACCTCCACAGATTGTAGACCTAAGAAACTAGAACACAAGGCCTCCACTCACCCGATTTGAAACCAAGACCAAATAAATTACAATGGACTATAACAACCAGAAATTTTGGAATGTGAGTGGTGAGTGATGATTAATGGTCAATTTTTTAGTAATATATATATATATATATATATATATATATATATATATATATATATATATATATAGACACACACACTTCAAGTAGTATTGGGGGGTCAAATTGTTTGACAATGGGCCAAAGTGCATGCCTTAAAGGCTACACGTTTTTACCATACGACCATGCCTTCGAGCCTTAAACTATGTGGCAAGGTCCATGTGACCGTACCATATGAATAAGTCCATAAGCATCCCTGGTCATCATGCCACTTAGTGTCCCATGAGGGTTGCCACATGTCACCCATTTTCATGTTTTTCACCAATCCAAAGCTTCTACTTGTCCCTACCATGTGGCAACCCCTGGTGGCACCATGTCATTGTGATGACATCATATGTTAATGTATCTGGTTGACTATGCAAAAGATACACGTGTCACTCATAGAAAGGGTCCTTCTCATTTTCATATGAAATTCTACCACTTGTCATTATTTGGTTAGGTTGAAAGGATTAGTTTAACATCGCATAACTTCGATACCAACCATTCATTTAAGTTTTATGATTATCATTGATTGGAATATTAGATGCAAAATACTTAATGTCATTTAACAATGCATAATTTTGGCACCTAAGGCCATTAATTTCTCTGTTTGTGGTGGATTCACCCTGAAGATGCAAACTTGTAAAAAAATTTGGCATTTGGGGTTTTTTCATAAATTTTCGATCCTTTAATTCATATCAAACTTCCATTGGCCATAACTTCTCATCCGAGAGGAGATTTTAAAAGAAGAATATTCCATTTGAAAAGTATCAATGAGGCCTATGTAACCATGATGTTTATAGAATTTGTTATCTCTCTATAATTTCTAAGGTTGCAAAAGAAATTACAGAGGCAGCCACAAAACCACTTTGGAAGCTAGGATCTAGCCCTACCAGCTTCAAAGAGGGATCCCTCTGTCAATTTTAGATTTTTTTGTAATAATATCTTAGGCTATTTATGAAATTTCAGTGTCTTTTTTATTGGTTTGAATTGTTTGGTTGATTAATGTTTAAATTATCATTAGGCTATGGAGTCTATGACTTAAAACATGGATTTGTTTCAGCTTTTATAGATATATTTCACAGGGAAACACAGCCAAAATAATTGGATTCTGTAAAATTTAAATGAAGTGAATAAGAAGAGGTGAAATAATTTCCATTACGTAAAGATAAATTAAGAATTCATTTACTTAATTTCAATTGAAAACATTGAAATTATTCAAATCCAGAGTCAAGTGTGCATTAAAACCAATTTTTTCTTCAATTTTCTATTGAATCATTCATACTATGTAAACACATAAGCATGGTAAACAAAGGAAAGTAAACATATAAACAACAATAGGTGCACTTCACCAACAGTTTGACATGAGAATCATGTGAAAGAGCTTTATGTATTCTTGATAAGTCCATTGGAACTTGAAATGTACAATAGCCTTCTTGGATGCAAAAATCAACCCCTCATACTTCGAAATGAGAAGTATTTATAAGTTTATTTACAAAATATCCTGATATAACAAATCAGGATGTAATTTAGGGATATAAAAATCTAAATACATCTCTTATTACACAAATACAGTAAAAGTTGAACTACTTGGATTGCTGGCACTACTTTTGTGGAAATTGTTGTTGATCTGCCCCTTGACTTTTCTTGTGTTACCTGTCTTGCTGTTGAAAATAGAACCCATATTTCAATCAAGTAACTCACACAATTTGTCCCAACTATCTTCACTTAGGATGGAGAGCTTGAGTAACTTTCTGTAAATTTCATCTACCTTTGTATATTTGGAAAAAGTGGGCTTAGTGATAAAGATGTGTCTGATCTCATGTTGGATGTTTAAATCAAACTCCAGTGTCTCTAGGAAGGCTTTCCCTGTGACACTTCCCTATATCCCTGCAAATTTGGAACTTTCCTTCGCAACGGTCATTAATTTCTCGTTGTAATTAGTAAAAGTAATTAATTTATCATTCATCACTAATAAATCTAGAAGTCATATTTTATTGAGCACCTCAAATTTTTTAAAGAATCTTTGGACACCAATCTCCAGGACTTGACATTTTTCCTCCAACTGCAACATGAGATTTTTCTTATTTAATACGTTATTAACTTCCAATATAGTCTCAGCTTTGTCTTAAATCTCTAATTCTTCTAACTCATGCATGTTTTTGGAGTTGATAAATTTGATGAAATTTGTGGCTTCAGTTGGTTTTTCTCCCATCTTTTCTCTTATTTCTTCAATGGCTCCTCTAGATTTCTGAATTAGGTCATTTTGTTCAAAGATAATCTGTATTGGTTGCCAGATAGCAGTCATGGATTTGTTGATATCTATCCATATATTTTCCTTACCCTGGGATAAGGTTTGAGCCATGGCAGTTTCCTTCCCCAACTGTTGTATCATTTGAGTGATACTGTCGGATTTCTGTACTTCGACCAGATGAGAGGTCTCAATCCTTGCTTTTTGTTCTTGTAGGTAATTTACCTGCACTTATAACCTCTTGATTTCCTCTCCTTTTATAGACATGTCTTCCATAGCTTCTACTAGTTTACCAGAGGTATCTGAAGTTTTTGTTGGGGATGATTTTGATGTAGAAACTCGTTATGTTGTTGATGTAGCCATTCTTATATGTGCTATCACTGTAAGGGGTACTGCATCAAGTGGGAATATAGCTAGCTATTCATTATGTTATTTTCCCATGACTAGCTTGTCCATTTCTGCTTCCATGTCCCTTATATGTGCATTTTGTTCCATAATTAACCTGAGTGTGTCTTCTTTTTGGGTTTATGTCTCCCCCATTTATTTATTTTGTGGTTCCTTAGTTGCTGAGAAATTCAATTGTTTTCTGAGTGCTTCTAAGTTAGAATTCTTATTTTTAATTATTTCCTCTGTTGCCTTAACATTACTTGGGTCATATCCAATTTTTTATCACCAAGTCTTTCAAGGATTTTATCTTATTATCATTTATTAAAAAATAAATATTTTCAATATTCAATTGGGACTGCATATGGTGAGGGATACATGAAATTTGGAAGCAGTCATTGCATTGTTTGTCAATGTAGAACATATATTTTCCCCTGTTTTCCTGTGCATATCCATCTGATCAATAGGATGGATATATTTTGCATCAAACTCAAATGTAGTCTTCTTGTAATCAGCTTCTAATTTAGGATAGGGGACATGTGCCTCCAAGAATTCCATTTGCATTTTTCCTTTCTCAATGTCAAAGGCTGGCAATATCCTATGCTTGGTTTTGTTAGTTTGTTTCCAAAACTGAGCATAAGTGTTGACTTTGAGAAGCTCATTTTTCTGCTTTATCTCCTTATATTTATCAAATATACTTGTCTTTGTTTGTCCGTGAATCAATTCTGATGTTTGAGTTGTGTCTGGATTACCTTATGAAAATGAAGATGTTGAAGATATTGTAAAGATGCTATCTGATTTTTCTGAAGAGGGTGGACCCTTCAGTGTTATAGTAGCTTTCCCTTCCCCCTCTTTTAAAAAGTATGTTTTAGGATTTGTCTTTGTTTTCTTCCTGTAAATCTTGAATTATTTGGTTGAAGCCTCTGTGACTGAAGGAGAGTCTTCTTCCCTTGGCCTTTTCTTAGCTTTTTCCTGAGGTGTGGGAGTTTTTGGAGTAGTTTTAGACAGAAGTTTCTCCTCTGCTTCTTGTAAAGTATTTTCTTCCCATTCATCTTGGTTCATGTACATTTCAATTCCAGGCCTTTGAGTGTGAACATATGGAGTGGTTTTCTCTTCCACTCTTAGTTTGGATATCACATAAAATGGGTCATAAGACCAAGTGAAACTCAATGGGAACTTCATCTGCTTTAGGAGGGTATCTAAATTCTCTCCTGTTGTCCTACTGTTGCAAATAAAAGGTCCTATATGAGTCTTTATCATGAATTGTGATTTCTTCTTGGCCAAGACAAAATGGACTTCATCAGAGTTTATCATTTTCCTGATGTACTCCAATGCGAAAATCCTCATTGGGAGATATCTGGGAAATTTTTAAGGTGGAATCTCACACCCATATACTCTTATTTTAGTATAATTCTAGTACAAATACCAGTCACATGTCTTAACTTGTTCAGTGAGCTGTAAAATCTTCTAAAATCCAGCACTGACCTTGGTTTTTGTATCACTGCTCAACAAACATGTAGTTGAGTGGATAAACTAATCAATGAAGTCTTTGAAGTTTTATTCCTCTGAATTCCTTCTCACTAAGAAATTCCAAAAAATAACTGTGTGGATTTCCCTGTTCATTCATCTTTTGTACTGCAAATGGAAACATGTTTGCTTGATAAAATAGAAACATATAAACCAAAATGGAGGCATATTTGAACATTCCTTCAGTTTGAAACTTCATGAATTGTTCGTGAATGTTGTCAGCAAGGAACTCGCTGAAGTTGAAAATCACTAAGGGCTTTTCTTCAGTGGATAAAATGGACAGAAAACCTAGAATAGTTTCATCTACTCATTCATCTGGATAGTATCCTAGTAAACATGAGAGTAGGGAAATGATTTGCTTAGCTTTTTCAGGAAAAATGGAGGAGGGATATGGTGGATTATTTTTTGGTAGTTGGGAATCTTTAGGTATAAAGATTTCAAAAATCTTGGATCTTTGGGAAAATTTTAGGTTCTGATATAATTCATTTAAGGCTTCAAATGAGAAAGGAGTGGTGGAGTCATTCTTAGGGATCTGCAACATTTGGTCAATTGTCTGAGGGTTAATTGTAAACAAAATTTCACCATTGTGGACTACAATGGCTCTCTGACTGGGTAAATATCCATATTTTCATTTAAGGACAAATTCGAGGAAATGATAAGTTTGGGGAAGCATGTATAGGGGTAGATTGGATACCCAAAGCCTAATTCCGTCACTCTAGTGAAGGAAATTGTCTTTGAGCTAGTTGTGTAGTTCCAATCAATCGAATTCACACTTAATTAGCTCTGATATTTTGTAATCTCGATCAGCCAAAGGGATGTGACCACGATCAATGGGTGGGGGAACCATATTATTTTTAGAATTTTCACTGTTCTTACCCTTTGAAGCCTTTTTGGGAAATTCAAACAATGCGAAAAGGCTTAACAGTGGTGTAGTTTACCCAGGAAATTGGTTGATTTTCAACGTTGGTGATAATGGCGATGCTCACACAAAGGTGCCCTGCATTTATGCTCAGTGTCAGGACAATTTGACTTTCCGAGGTAAAACTGAGAAATTACAAATAAGATTCAGTGGAATTAGATGCAGCAAAACAGTGTAATGGGTGAGGGTGACAGACTGGTGTCGTGGATGGATTGGTGGTGTTGGCGCCAAGAACCGTAGGCGGGAAAAGGGAAGTGGTTAGGAATTTTTCAGAGGGGGGGTGGGTAGTATATGGTATTGAGCGAGGGGGTTGAAAGAATATGGAGTTTACACGTAGTGTAGGGCTAGAGGGAGCAAAACAAATTTTTGGACCCCCCCTCCGTCGACAAAGGTAGGAAGGGAAGGGGGGGGGGAATATTCCAAGTAGTCGATTCGGGTGAGAAATTCATCATGGGTTGGATCATGCTTGATGGTTAACCTCTACACGACAAGAGGCTTTATCATTTCTTGAATTTATAATGCAGCGCCAAACTTTGGATAAACTTTATATTGCTTTCAAACATGAAACTGTTGCATTTTCACCCTTTATATCCTAATATTTCAAAACCAAGGCTTATTCTCATCATATAAGGGTGCATTTAAATGTGAAAATCCTTCTTATTTTTCTTTGACGGAGAGATTGTCCTAATCTAGGTTCTAACCTACAAATTTAACTAATTATTCTAGCTTAAACAATTGGATTGATTTCTTCACCCTTTTTTTTCATGATGAAAAAAGTATGGCTTATATATTGTGCCATTAAAAAGTCTTGAAATATGAATTGCCATACAGCATAGATCTTTGATCTAGAAAAAATAAACGTAGAGTTCCTCCAAGGAAATACATTACATTCCAAACAAAAACATAATCCTAGTCTACAGCAAAAAGATAAGCCCGACAAATACAACATTACTCCATGAACACGCCCCAACAGTGGGAAAATGATCAACAGGGAGGCCCCAGATCAGAGCTTAGGCGCCCCAGCTGAAAATAAAAAAACTACACAATTTCGTATTAATTGGAGATAGGAGATCTCAAAAATCAGAGTTATAACAATAGCATCTTCCAAAAGTGTATAAAAAAGTACCCTCCAGAAACTTTCCAGAAGAAAAGATGGGACAATAGACCTGGAAAAATCATAAACAGTGAACCGAAATAAATCAAGAAAAAAGCACAGAACCAGCAGCTCCTTGACCCTCCGCATCCACTAATTCATAATGCATGATACCAAACTCCCCTGACAGACCTTTTTTAGCAAATCTGTCAGCCTGAACATTCTTTTCCCGGAATATACACTGGAAAATTTGGCTGAAATTTTTACGGCCAATTTGTCGGTTTTCTGACACCTGGTCGTCACAAGAGCGACAGTTTGAGACACTTCAAAGCGTGGCTAGCCATAACGTCGGTCTTCCGACACTTCCATAAAGCATCGGTATTGCGACACTTGTTCTGATGTTTTGCAGAAGCGTCGCAATACCAACGCTTATGAAGTGTCACAATAGCGACACTTGTGAAGTGTCGCAATACTGACGTTATGGCTAACAACGCTTCTAAAGTGTTGCAATACAGACGCTCGTATAGTGTCGGAAGACCGACGTTATGGCTAACCACACTTTGATGTGTCGCAATATTGACATTGTGCAGAAGTCGCTCTTCCAACGCTAGTGGTGTTGCTCTTCCGACGTTTTGGTTTGGGAACGTCGCTCTTCTGACGTTGGCAAACATTGCTTTTCCGACGGCATATTAAATTTTTTTTTTAAATGTAACATCGGTCTTCCGACGATTACGAAAACTGACACTTATAGGGTGTTCGAAGAGCGACAGCGGGTTCAATTTTTTATTTTTTTTA